>PVKA01002309.1:91679-127640 GCA_004027165.1 Ctenomys sociabilis | reverse complement strand
ACTATAGAAGTCAGGGAGAAAATATTGCAAGAAGTGGCCACTGTGTCTAGAGGCCAAACCAGATAGGTCTGAGCGGTCACAGAGTCAGTGACCTGAGCAAGTGCAGTGGTGACCAATGGTGTGATGGGCTCCGGCCATACCACGGTCTGTAAAGAAGTAAAGTAGGGCACAGAGTGGAAACAGTTCATTTGGATGTCTCCTGCAAGAGATTCAGCAGAGAAGAAGCTGGAGAGATTGGATATCTCTAGGAGGAAACATAAGCTCAGGAAAGAGTTTTACCATTTGCTTTTAAAATAGCTTTGTGTGTGCTAAGTGTGGATCTGACCAGAAAAGACCTAAGAAACAAGAGGACTTGACGCTAAAGGAGAGAAAGATGCTGACTAGAGAGGGACAAATGTCGCTCCTAGGAGAGCAGAAGAAGTAGGACTGAGAGGGAACTAGGATGGTAAAAAAGAGCAAAGGCTCTGTGTGCATGCAAGGAAGTTTTTAGTCTTAAGCAGGAAACTGAAGTTCTGGTCTCCTATTAGCAGAAGAAGGCAGAGGGGCTTAGGGAGAGAAGGCAGGATTGCATTTTTACTTACTTATTTTGGAAATGAGCAGAAATTTTATTTATTTACTATCTGCCATGCTTTCGGCTCAAGCTTTTCCAAAATTTCATTTCAGACTCTTTTTGTACCAATGTTGGTCCCTGAATACCATCACTATGATTTTTGTCAGGAAGAAACTAAACTTACAAAGTTGAACAAATGGCCCAATTACACAATTGGCAAAGGTAGAGCCAGAGTGCCCAGCAGGTACCCACACGACTACAGTGCAGTATCTTCCAGAAGTGTTTGCCAGAAAAACATTTAAATAGAAGGGAAAATCAAACAGTGAAATACCAGTATTTGGAAAGAAGACAAGCCTTAGAGAAGAGAAACTAAGAAGTAGAAGACTTGTGTTAATTAAGGACAAAAGTTAGGGAAAAGAGTAGTGGGTAAAGAGAGAGAGATGGTCAGAAAAGACCTATGAGGAGGCATCAAGCTGGACAGCACTGATCTTCTTTGTTAATTTAGGACTGAGTTGCTATAAAGGTGTTACATGTTAGAACCATAGCATGAACAAATCATACCAAGTCACCCCCTCACAGAACTGTCAGGTGACTCTCATGTAATAAATATCAAGGAGCAATGTAAAAAACTCAGTGGACAATTACAAGAACAGCAGGTGCTGTATTGGAAACACCCAGAGAGAAGACTGGGGCAGTGCTACCTTGAGAAATGGACTTGGATGTGGTAGGCCATGGCAGACAGCTGTGCAGATCCAGACTTTGGGTCTTGGTGAGGATAATGTGCCCCAGAAGGGAGCAAGAACTTTTGATGTCGGAACACATCTATCATTTGAAGACAGGGCCATCCCACCCACACTGGGGAATAAACCTTGAACCTGGAAAACAGCAAGGATTTAGGAACAGGCTGTTGGAACCAAGAAAGGGGGTAAGGAGAGAAGGAATTCTGTAAAATGCTGAAGCCAGAGAAAACATCCTCAGTAACCACAGCAAGCATGAATGAGCACACACTTTGGGTGCCACACCAAAAGCCTTATGCGACTTACAGCACTTGTTCCTCATGGCATAGGCCCTGATGCATCCACTATTTGAAAAGAGAGAAAAATGAAGCTTAGAAAAGTGAAACAACTTGCCCAAGGTCACACGGTTGGAAGTGGCAGGGTGCTGAAGTGCAAAGCCAGCATCCGCGTACCTATTGGGGGGTCTGATCTCCAGGACGGTAGAGCCCACTGACCCGGATGTGAAGGGAAGAGCCCATGTGTGGCAAGAAAAGGCCACAAGAAACACTACCATGCATGGCAACATTTCCATGATAGACAGCAACAAGCAGAATGGAGAGAGGATGGAAGAATATCTGAAAGTGAAAAAAAAAAAAAAAAGCACAAGAACAAGGATGGTGATAGGCTGCGGAGTTCAAAGAATTATACTGCAAAGCCTTGAGACTCTGTGGGGTGTGGTTTAGAGTAACACAGGCAGCGAACTCCCAACCAGCTGGGCTTCAGAGAGGCAGCCTACTGCAAACTACAGGTTCACCTGGGGCAGAAAACACCTTGGCCCACAGGTGGGAGCACCAGTTCCAATCGGAGCCAGGTACATAGTTAGCAGAGGCAATACACTCACCTTCCCTGGGCCTCAGCATCCTCACTTCTGGAAGGCTCTGGATTTGGTAACCTGTTCTGGGCAGAGTTAGCACTCTGCTCGGAGCCCATCATACTTTCCCTTCAGACTCTGCTTTTAGCTGTTCCTCACTTCATCCCCCTAATCACCGACAACATCGCTGTCATAAGTTGAGGACTTCCTCTGGATGAAGTTCTATGCTGTCCACTTGACCTATAGTAACCAACTTTATATCAACCCTATTCTTAGAAGAAAACAAAAGGCTCTGGAACCAGATAGCCTGAGTTTGAATTCTGCATGACCTTGAAAAACCACCTTACTGCCTTGAAGCTTATCTCTAAAATGGGCATGATACCAGAAATGACTATATTTGGTTGATATCAGAATCAAATGAACCAACGTGCATAAAGTGCTTAGTCTGCATAAGCAATCAACAAACAGTCTAAGTTAGCTCTTAGACAAGTTTATTTTGTAAGAAAGGGAAGCAAGACATGGTGACATGCATTGTCTGTGGTCTCTTTTTCAGGAAAAGGAGATAACCAGATTCATACACACATCTGCATGGCTTCGAAGCCCATAGTACCTGCCTCATCTCTGGCGATGGTTGGATGGTCTCAGGACATCACCTCCCACAAGGAAGGATGGAAAGTAACCCCAGCCAGGCAAACACGCTGAACACATGTATGAGGAAGCCCTGAAAATGGGCCATCTGGCTTCCAGACTGAGAGCTTCTCCAGCAGGAGGATGCCTGCCATCACCTCCTCTGTGCTAAGAATGGAGACCACCAGGTACCACTGAGAACTTGGAGCCAGCCTATATCCCCTTCTCTCCCACAGCACTGACATCCTGTCCTATTTCTTCTCTTGCATTTAGAGAACACAAAATCATCCTCTCAGAGATGCTGTAGCCCTTCTTGAAGCAGACAGGCATCTTCCCCAAACCTGGCCCACAGAATGCCCATGTAAAGATGCTTACTCTTTAGGCCTTTCTCAGCCCAATGGATAGCCTGCATGTCCAGGGCTGGCTTAAAAGGAGTAGGAGGACAAACAAAATATGGCCCTGGGAAGTTGCTGGAATTCCAAGGTCAGAGCTTGAGCAGAGAGGAGGGAAGAATGGCCCTACCTTCATGGGATCTTCTAAAAGGTCTGGGCCAAAGAGCAGTGGAGAAAGGGGGAAGCAAAGGTGTCCCAACAGACACAAACAAGGCCTGCACAGACTATGGACTGCACCTGCCTGCCACCCCTCTCCCACTCCCCCACTTTCTCCACGCACCCATTTGTCAGGCACACCTCCTCCCCACCCTTTCCATGGTCCCAGGTCAGCACTGAGTAGGCAGCCCTGAGGTCACCAGGGAACAAGGAAAGTGAGAAGGGGAGGGAGGTGCCTACCACTACAGGAGCAGGGCACGGAGCAGACGGTGGCCGCAGGGTTCCGTGCCTGCCCTCACCTGGGTGAAGTGATGCAGTAAACGAGCTGCATGCACCTGGGCCAGTGGGATCCTTTTTCTCACATCTGTCCTCCCCTTCCATGGGCCTCCCACCTCCCTCCGGCAAGTGTTTTATCTGCTCCTCTCTCTGACTCCCCAGTGTCACACTCTACCCCTCTCTCTTTTCTTCTGTCCCCTGCCCTTTTTCTCCTCTGTCTTTCCGTCTTTCCCCTTTCCCTCTATCAGGACCCTCTCCTGGGATTTTGCTTGTCCTAAACTGTCGGTGGCTCAAAAGGCAGGCAGCAGGCTTGGCTCGACAGGGCCCCACAGCCTCTCCAGGTGTCACTCAGGGTGACCATACCTTGCATTGGCCCTGTGTCCTCTGCCGGGTCCCATGCACTCCACACAGGAACATGAGCCTCAGGGATCCAGGCCTCACTCTGCAACTGCTGATTTCAAGCAGCTGGGAAGAATGACTTTTCTGACCCCCAGAAATATTCTGTGGGGAACTGGGTTCTAGCTCTGAGGCACACTAGCTAACTAAGAATTTATGCAAGAGGTTCAGCTTCTCGTCTATGTGAAGAGCACCTCCTCTGGAGAGTCATAGGAAGATGAGCAGCTCATACATGGAAATACACTCAGAGACTGACCCACAGATAGGGAATGTGGATTGATCCACGTGAGTCACTATAACTCCTGTACTTCGTGAGTCATCGTATAGAATGTAACTAATGCCACACACAGTCTTGGTGACTTAAATGGGGCAGGTGGTGAGCATCTTTAGAAACCAGCAAAGAAGCAGGGATACCTGCCTTGTAGTCCTTTCACCTTCATTTCATTTGAATCTTCCTTGAAAGATGCTGAGGAGTCACAGCTCCAAGAGCACAATGAACGCTCTTAGCTGCGTGCCTATCCAGTAGCAGGAAGGGAAAGGACCCTGCCCTGGACTCCTGGAATAGGGTAGGGTAGTGGGGAGGGGCTGGCATCCTTTGGAGCAGCCACAGAACCTCCAAGAACACGCCTGGGCTGCGCATGCCACCGGCCGCAGCTCTCTCCCTCCAGCTCTTTGATGCAGGGTACTTACATAAGGAGAGAAACTGGGTCATTATGAATGAGCAGTGCAGCTGGTGCAGCAGGGAGGGTGACTTAGGTAACAGTTCAAGGTCCAGCAGCCCCAATTTAGCTGGCATCAGGGGCGGGCCTGAACCCAGCTCAGTTCCCAGGCAAGATCTCCCTAATAAAAGATTCTTTTTTCAGCTCTGTGTTTACCAAAGGGCCCTCCCAAAGGTAAGTCATCTTCTATTCCTGATCAATGGGAGAAAATAGCCCAGTGAATGGGTTCCGAGGTCTTTCTTAGACCAAAAAGAGGAAAACGCATTTATAAAATCCAAGCTCGATAGATGTACTGGTAATGAAGTCAAATAAATCCTCTTTGATTTGGAACCAAGCCAGTGACTGGAAATTTATGATAAGAACAACATCAGGATTAGAGGGGTTTGTGCATGTTTTGTTTTATGAAATAAAGGCTTTTAAACAAATGACTGGGGGCTAAGCAAGATTTAGGTAGGGAGATTACAGAAAAAACAATTGCCAATTTCAATGCTTATTAGCAAGCAATTGGTATGCTAATTATATTTCAGTCTTGTGATTAACATAATTTTCTTCAATGAGCTCTGCTTTGTGAGTATATATATAGCAAAATGATATATTATGGTCATAATAGGACTTGAAGGCTATGAGATTCTCTGTGCCAGAAAGGAGTTGAAAGACCTTGTGATCATACCCTACATTGGACACAAAGAATGATGCCCTGAAGCTGTACAGTTTATCATTCCTGGAGTTTGAGGACAGAAGAGGAAGGAAATCCTAGGCCTCACAACTCTTATTCTAGTGTTTGTTTGTTTGTTTGTTTCCTATTCTATCAAGCAGAAAATGAGCCAAGCAATAAAAATAAAACAACATTGGGGAAAAAATAAGGTTATATCCCGTATCTGCAAGACGCTAGCCAGGAACTTTCTATGAAGGGAGGAGACTAGACCCTAATAGGGAGAAAGCTTACCATCCACAGATGACTTCTTTAGTAAAGAAGTATTGTCAAACCTCACACACACTCATCAGTAGCCTAAAGAATTTCAAAGATTAGCTACCCAAGAATATGTCTTAGGTTGGCTTGATAGAGAAATACTGTACCAATTCTCAAAAAGAGACCATGTCCAAGGCACCTACTGGTTTCTTAAAAGCTACAACTCCAACAGGGCTGCCTCACTCACATGGAGAGGAGGTAGGAAGGTGCATGAGGAGGACATGAACAGTTCAGGTGGCAAAGGATGAACAAAATGGAACTGGAATAAACCCCACTGTCATCCTAGCACTACTCACGGTCGGCCACCTCAAGCTACCTGTGGGATCAAGAAGCTGACACGATCTTGGGTGTTTAAGATGGACAAAATGCATGTTTTCTCCAGGCAATTAATATTGTGTTATAGCAAATACAATTTAAAAATAACTAGTCCTTCATCAAACACTTCTTTGTACAAGTCCGCACTTAGCATTTGTGAACAGCAATCACAGCAAATTGTACAGCTATCCACGGTAGGTCTTATGATCCCCTTTTACAGAAGGAAAGTGAAGTTTATAGAAATTTGTTCATGGTCACATAGCTGACAGGATGCGTTTTGGAAATGTATCCAGTTGCTTCCATTCAGACCTTTCTCAATGTGCTTTAAGAGTTGCTGCATAGCGTCCAGGCACCCCTTCTATAAAGGCTGACTGCACCCCACCTCCTCAGCACAAGCAAAGCTTACAACACTGCAGAGAAGATGCCAAGGGTGTAGGGAAATTTCCTTCCTGCCCATCTCCATGTCATATATTTTTGTCTAACTCTTTGCCTCAGTTTCTCCTAAAAGCATACCTGCCATATTTGTTGATGTACTGCGGAACTCTCCAGTGTTCCATATGTGGAATAGCATACAAATCTGTTACACAGGTTGTATCAATAAAGGTGTGAGGGATGTAGCTAGATGCTAGCAGGCCCGCAGGACTGGGAGTGTGGAGGGTGTCCAAAATCACAAGCATTGTGCTAGGGAGATAGCTCAGCAGTTTAAGTGCCTGCCTGGTAAGAACAAGGACCCAAGTTCTACCCCAGGTACCACGTCCCAGGCATACTGTACCATCCCCTTTGGAAAATGCCTGTAAACCCAGAGCTGGGGAGGATCACTACAAGTCCAAACTGTGCAACAAGACCATGTATCAAATGAATAAATATTTTTAAAAGACAAAAAAAAAAAATAGGATGCATAGTTAGCTAACTAAAGAAACAAAGGTTTCTCTGGGTAACACATTTATAAGCATTTGTTAGGTCCCAGACCTAAAGCAATCCCATGTACAGAGCATAATGAGATTTAAGTTACACAATGCCCTCAGTCCTTTGCACACCTGGCCTTCTAGCCCTGTTTTGGAACTAACATAGCCTACAGCTCAGTGAGGAAAGAAAGTGACCTTTAAGGACCCTCTTGTCTCGGGCTGAAACCTGGTTTAAATTAAGAATTTAATTTTATAAACCAGGGATATAGGTCAGCAGCACAAGTGCCTGCTGGTAAGCACAAGGTCCTGAGTTCAATTCCTGATATATATTTCATAAATTTCTTAATGATTAAAGCCTGAGAGAAAACACTGACCAATTGGAAAGGGCAGGAAGATATTTTGTAGTTTTGATGTAACTTTTAAGTGAAATATCAGTAGGCATTATCATTATTCCCATTTCCTGAACCGAATAATTCTGTTCATGAAAAGGCATCCAAAGCCGCATTCAGTACAGAAGCCTTCCTGGCACTGCCCACCTTTTCCCTTGAAGGTGTGACTCTGTATATCCACTTTACAATGAATTCTACCTCCACTTCAGCACAGCCGTCTAGGTCTCTCTACTAAATTCTTTCCACTGAGAGCACAAAGAAGCAAAGCAGGAGGCCGGTGCCTCCCTCTGTCAGGACCCAGCCTCCCAGGGCAACGGGATGCAATGCCTGAGGACCCTGAAAGCTGTAATTCAAGCGGCAGTCTCCATGCAGTAGTCCCTGCCCAGAGACCTCCACATTTGGGTCTTGCTAATTTATTTTTGAAAGCAATGCTTATCGCTCCATCATGCCTAGGCCTAGAGGCCTTGTGGAAAACAGAACCCAAGGACCATGCCCAGGGATTCTGAGTCTAGGACCTGAGACAGGAAGCAAAAATATTCAGTGCTCACAAGCTCCTGGAGGTGCCTTGATGGGAGGTGGGCCAGGAGGACCCTTTGGTCCCTCTTCCTGTTGCTGAAGCCATTTCAGCTCTACTCCCAGATCTACTAGGACTTCTTTGAATTGGTTTACATAACCCTGCATACAGCACTGAGTCAAACCAGCCTTGGAGCTCACTGTACTGAACAGCTTAGAACAAGAGGCAGAACAAGATCCAGCCCAATGCCTCCTTCTCCTACTCGTGACTCTGCTTGGTATAGGTGAGGAAACCAGACCCTAAGAGGCTGGAGCCTCCATCAAGGTAACCCAGCCATCAGGCAGCAGCGCTGGTTCAAAATTGGGAGCACCAATCTGACGATGAGCCAGTACTCTGCACTTAATCCAGAAGCACATTCCCGAATGTAGAAGGAACCCTACTCTAAACTAAAAGCCACTGCTCTGCTCCCAGATCTACTAGGACTTCCAATGTCAACAAGACAGAGTTTAAAAGGAACGCCAGCCCTCTGTCCAAAATCTTGAGACCACCTAGCATGTAGTCAGCACAATGTTTTCCCCGTTATTGTTGGTGTACATACCGGCCTTTTCAAACACGCAGTGTCCTGTTTGTCTTTGTTCCCACTCCCCACCGCACAACATAGATTCTCCACACAAAGACACTAAGCGCATTGTTTTCAAAACAGATGAGTGCCCCAAACATGCAGGCCAAGCAGGGATAGCAAAGATGCTGTGTAGACTGAAAAGGGTCAAATAATCATCTGGATTTGGTTAAGCAGAAAGCCCAGGGAGGGCAGCTGCCTAAGTATGGAGAATTCCCAGGAAGGGGGTTCAAGACTATCAAACATTTTTTGGGAGCCCAGCAAATCTGGGACTCTACTTCTTAGGACATTTTGTTGTCTTAATCAGAGGCTCCACACATCTCTCATCAACGCTGCAACTCTTAAGGGACCGGTACATGTGCTATCCCGCAGGAAAAAGCTTAATCTGGCTAATTGAGTCACAGTTCCAACCCAAATTAATTAGACTCTTAGAAAATTGTCAGCATCCTTCACCATAACCTGGGCATCAGCTCTCCCCAGCTTTCAATTCTTTTTTTTTTTTTTTAATTTTTTGCGGAAACGGGTCTCCACACCTTTTACAGAGTAGTAAACATTCAAGTTCTGAAGGCTTTAAATTTAACCCAGAATCCCACAGTAAAGATTCTTTTCTTCTCAAGGACATTCACGTTACTGGGTTTCATTTTTTTTTCCCCATACTAAGCAGAAATTAAAAAGCAGGACTTCAGACTTCAAGGAAGATCACAGAACTTCAAAGTTCAAAAAGCCTATTTCTATAGTCGTGCTACAAAGAAACCAAATGGTGTCAATTTGTAACCCCTCCGCAGAATCCCCACCTCAGAAAAGGCTGAGTGTACCCCTGAAAAAGAAAATCATCCCTGCCAGAAGCAGAACCAAGCATCTTCAGATCTAGAAATCACTGAATTGGGCAATTAAAATTAAATCTCTTAGATCTGTACATCTTCCCACTGCAGCAATATAAATATATTTTAAGCATTCAGTCACTAATTTCACCTCCATAAAACTTATCTATAGTAGTGTAATATTAAAAATTGGCTACGAAATTCACAACCTTATCCTCAAGGCATATTTATTTTGCATTTCATAAGGAAAAATATCATTTTTTTAAAAAATCCATCCTGCCCTTACAAAATATCTTTCAACAGAGAGTCCTGATCTGCTCGCTGTCCACTTACTAAATTTCTCATATGCTGGTGACAAGTAGAAGGAAGTAATTCTAACCCCAGTTTAGAATGAGGGAAACACCTCAGAGACCTGAACTAAGTGAAACCAGTTGTGAGGATGAAATGGAAATCGGCTGTCTCATTGATATTTGTCTCTCAATAGAAGAAAATTAAATTAAATAAAAAAGAAATGGAAATAGAACTTCAAGGTGACCTGGAATGAAATCAAGCCAGAAAAAAAAAGGTGTAAATTGGTGGTGACGCTTACTTAGCCCAATGTAACTCCAGAAAAATTACCAAAATAGGCTTTTTGAAAAAGAAAAGCATTACTTTCAAATCCTAAGTATTATCTATCATACATATGCCATTGCTTCAGCAAATTCGTTGTGTGAGTTTGCTGTTTGGAGTATGAGCATATGTTATGTATGCTGTTTCCTAAGCTGCTCTGCTTCCTTTCCTGCAAACAACCCATGAAACACTTAGATGACTATTTGCCTCACAAAGTTACTTGTTACAATATGTGCTGATTCTTTGATTTTAATTTTAAAATCTATTGAAAAGCACTTGGTATTTAGTTTATTAGGGATCAGGACAGAGTTGGAGGGAACTGTTCAAAAAGTTGAAAGCAAACTCACTTCTAACACCTTCTTAAAAAACAGAGGGACTCCTCCAAGACCATTCATCTATCTAGTGACAAAGATGGGTCAAATCTGAGAGCACGGGCCTGATTTCCACCCATTCCTTAGTGCCCCAAGCTATGTTCCTCAACTATATGGAAACCACACACTAGCTCAAAGCTTTCTGTTTTCAGATCACTTGGAATTTCCAGCCCTGGCATGACATTTAAGAGAGACATGGAATGTCTGTCTGAAACCTTCCTATCTCTTCACAACACCCTCTCTCTCCTCCCACCTCTGCTCTGCCTCTTCCATGTACTGAATGCCACTGGGATTTCAAAGGGCAACAAATCTAGACTTGCTCATGAAGAGAAAAAAGTTTGACTAATGACAAATTACCCTCCTCACTGAAATACCTACAGCTCTTTCTGCCTTTGTAGGAAACAAAAGATGTAATAACTGAGAAAGGAAAAAATGGAAGACTAGGAAAATCAGAAGTTGTGTTCTAGTCAGAAATTGGATATAATACAGTTAGTAAACCCTCAAAATCAAAAGGTACAACTCAAAATTCTGTCAACTCCAGAGGAAATGCAATGTACAGAATATTCCCTGGAGTAAAGATTCAGCCCAAGGTCCTTCATGGAAAGGGAGGGGTCATTTCATTCTATGAACAAGATCTGGGACAGAGCCTAAATTCTCTCATCTCATCAAGCCTACATGACAAACTCTTGTGCTAACCCCTCTCTGACTAAAATTGCTGAGAATATGAAAGCTTCTTGGAACTCGACCTTGAGTTCTCTTCTTGAGTGAGAAAATAGAAAAGAAGACCCCCAGCAAAACACTGAATTACTCATTTTCTTATTTTTCTGCTCCTCTGGTCAGGAGATTCTGTAAAGGCAGTACTAGAAAGCTCTGGAGCCCCCAGCCCAGGATGTGGGGCCTGAAAGGCATTCGGGCAATTTGTTCCAATACAATGAGATGGAAGTCTACTTACACTTATGGGAGAGAAGCACATCAAAGGAATCTGCCCACCTCGTAGCCTCCTCAGTGGATAATCTCCTAGGAATAAAGAAACATCTCTCTTAAAAATAACCTCCTCCTACTCAACCACCACAAAGATTTGCTCAGGAGGTCAAATTGAAACAATGGGGGACAAATGCAGATTGCACCTGAATTCCACCAATTCCATTGCTGGAAATTTGTACATCCCTAAGTAACTTTTGGGAAACCTGAGGGTAGGCATTCATGGTATTGACTTTCAGTCTATACAAAAGCTAAGTCACAGTATGATTTGAAGATGTTAAGGTAATGCTGGAAAGAAACTGGTCTTGGAGACATAAAAGGTAGACTCAATCCATGACTCCATCTCTCACTGTCACCTTTATTTCTTTGCCTCTGTAGAGAATAATGATGCCCGTCTTACAGAGCTGGGTGAAGGTGAAATGAGATGATGTCTATAGTTCCTGCACAGAATAGGTGCTGAATCCAGATTATCTGATCTTAAGCATATTTTTAGAGTAACGTTCAGAGTTTATTTCCAAACTGAGAGCTCAGACTGACAACTAAGTAGAACCAAGAAGTATCCTTATACACCTACAGCATCTAAATGATGAGCAACATGGCCTCCTAGGAGGAGGAGGACTCTGTTCAGACACCATGATACCATACCTTCCTTCCACTCACACTGGGGATATCAAGGGAGCTTCTGAGAGGCAGTAATGCATTGTCCATGGAGAGCTGGTCAGCAGCTCACTAGAGAAGAGTACGTTGTACAACTCAATAGTGGGCACCCCTCAGTGGGCACCCCACGATGTGTCCATACTACTCACTTGAGAGCACGGTTGGGTTTGTCAGGAAGGATAGCTGTGAAATCGCTGCATGAGTCTGACTTGTGAGACAGGCATCCCAGTCGAGTCCTCATCCCTTTGTTCCTGAAACAAGCAGGGGGCAGGAGGGCGGGACTGTCATGATCGTAGCTGTCAGCTCCGTAAAAGGCCCTGGAGCTGCTGCTGCAAGAGTCAAAAGGCCTCCTCCTCCTCTCTCCCCACCCCAGGTGGCCCCTAAGGAGTTCACCAATGGACATGGAACACCCCAGGAGCAAGCAATGGACTCACTCCTTATCTTGACTCCTGGCACAGAAGTAGGTCCCCTGCCCTATCCCTAGAGAATGAACAATTCTTAATGCTGACATGGGAAGAGGCTGATATGTCAGCGAAGATCATTAGCTTGGAAGAATTTCTAAATTAGGATCCTCTGTAGGGAAAGGGAACACAGTGGTGACGAAATAACAGTCTATATTTTGCTTTTCTGCAAGGAGGCAAAGTAGCAGCCTCTCCTCATTGCAAAACCCAGAAGTCATGCTTGCACTAAGCATAGCAGGAGGTCTACTGAATGCAGAGTACAGAGAAGAGTCAGAATGTAGACAAGTGTTGGGCTTTGTGGCAGGCTGACCCCCACAAAGGTTCTTCCCCCTCATCCCAACCCCAACTGGGCACAGATACAAGGGCTCAATCCAGCAAGGGTGAGTGAGTCCTGTGGGTGAGAAGGGCAATCATTGATACAATCCATAATTAAAAACCAATATCCCCTCTGACAGTTCTTCTACTTGTTTAACTAATCTCTTCTGCTCCTATTTACATGTTGGCTTATCTCCATAAGCATATTTAAAATGTTAACATGTATGTTTAAATCTCTCATACACTTTTTTATTTTTCAAATGACCTTCACAGTGACAGATTCACGGAAAAAAATCACACTAACATTTCTTTCCAACTTCCAACAGTAGCCCCTGTTTACCTTTAGCCAAGGGTTGGCAAGCTACATCCCTACAAGTTGTCTGTGTACATGGAGTTTTCCTGGAACACAACACCACTTGTTCATATAATGTCCAAAGCTGCTTCCAACTAGGGCAAAGTTAAGTAGTTACAACACAGACCACAGGACCCACAGAGCTGAAAATATTTACTCTCTGGCTCTTGACAGAATAGGCTGCTGACCCCTGACCTTTAACCATGGTAACACCCATGCTGAAGGCAAAGGTAAGTGAAAAGACATGCCTGCAATCAGATCAGCACTTCAGACTGGCTTATAAAAAGAAACTGCCATGTGGACATGTAGCAATTTGCCAGGGAAATGGTCCTAACAGGTAGCTTTCTCCACACAGAAAGCAAGTCCTTCAAGCCTGAACACTTTTCTTCTTCTTCACAAATCCTAGGAATGGGGAGAGACCTTAGAGGTCATCCAACTCCATTACACTCTTGCACTTCCATCGATTTCTATCCTTGATCTTGGTAATTGTCCTTGTTACCAGAAACCTTATCCAACAAGTGCCTACTGGGATGGCAATATATTTGACAGGAATGGACAACATTTGTATTCTGCAGCACATCTCTGAAGGGCCTTTTAAGACTGGAATACCCATGTTTGCAGAAATAACTTTTCTCCTGCAGAAAATTGGCTTGAACCTCTCTTGTCAGCCAGGCCGCTCTAAGAAGCCACCTATTTCGTGGCATTCCAATACACTGGCTATAGCTATTGTTTCTGCTGACACCAGGAACATGTACACATCCGTTCCCTCTTCCAAATCACAGGTGCCCAACTCCAGTCCACACAATCACTCACCCTTGAGCCATCACATTCCATGACAGTCCTGCTGAGGTCTCATGAGACCAGAACTCTGCATTCGGGGAGCCCATTAATTCCTCAGTGAATCAGCACACAACCAGATCACTGCCCCAGAAGAATAACTAAGAGGACTCTCAAACAGCAGCAAACAAACACACACATTGCACTTAACACGGCTTAGTAGTAGGGGCCAGTATAAAGGCTCTACTTGAAACCAGGCAGCACAATTCTCCTGGTTTATAAGAGTTTTCAGCAAAATACACTTTGAGACAGCATTGCTTTGATCTTCCATCTTTTTTTTTTTTTTTTTTTTTTTTTTGGCAGAAGCGTGGATTGAACTCAGGCCCTTTCACTTACCAGGGAAGTGCTTATTCTACTGAGCCATCTCCCTGGCCCCGATCTTCCTTCTTTCTAGGTAAGACTTAAGTTATACTCTTAGCTAGATCTAATATAATGGGAACAGAAGAGAGTCAGAAGTTCAGATTTCACATGGACTTTTCCTCTTCCATCTTCTCTCTACAACCCCTGGCCCAGAAGCTTGAAGGGGTGCTGAGTAATTCTCTACAAGCTCATGCACCGCCCTTCATCCCACCCAAAAATCAATGCCAAGAGGTCCTGCCAGTTAGCAGTGCTCAGAGCTCAGGCCCTGCCTATAAGCCAAAACTTTGCAAGAAGCATACAGCAGTTCACATGAGGAGCCTAGGAAGAAAGGCACAAGTGGACCACCCAGAGGCCTAAAAGCTTGGACCAGGCTCAAATGACAGGGGAGGTGAGGAGGTGGCAAGAAGAAGAAAGAGGCAGGGAAAGGAAACAAGTCATGGGTCCATTACCTGCGTGGCATCAGTAAGGCAGCCATACAGGCATCCGGCTATTGTTAATTCTTGGGCTGGTTTGCAGAGACGTCAGAGCAGGAAATAAGACTGCGGGACTCAGGGATTTACCCTTTCACGTCCTCTCACCTAAAATCAAAGAATCTTCTGTAAGAGGGACCACTGTCTCTCATCCAATTGCCTACATATCCTTCAACTGGTTCTCTGCCAATGGAACTCCTCCCCTTACACACACAAACACCCCAGCCCCCTCAAGCACCTGGTGCTTCTCAGCAAGGGCAACCAACCAAGGATGGAGAAGAACAAATTGGTGGCTTCGCACTGCAGACTGCTGGTCAGGAGTTCCTACTTCCCCAGCCACTGGCCATCAACAGAAATTGGGACGTGGCCCTCTGGGGAGGCCTTCTGGGGAGGCCAGAAGCCTGGCAAATCAAAAATTACTGAGCCATCTCTCTGTCTTGTTCGAGTGGGACTCAAGTGACCAGGTGGGAGGGAAGGGTGAAGAGCCAGCACTTGCTCCAAAATAACTTGATTGGCTCCTGCTGTGGTTCTCACCCTCCTCTAAGTGTGTCTGCTCCAGGTTGGTGGGTGGATGTGGAGATTTGGGAGGGTGGGAGCTGGAGGGAGGTGGGAGTGGCTCCGAAGGGGAGGTTGCTAGCCCCCTCTCCACATGGGCTCGCTCTTTGGAAAAGCAATCCCAGGCACAGACTGAGGAGATGAATATGCAAGTCACCCTTTCTCACCTATGTGGAGGCATTGTGACCTTCCTCAGCCTGGGGACTGGCCCATTCCTGACCCAAAGCAGGAAGGACAGGGGGTAGGGGAAACAGGATATTGAAGTTGATTGACTAATGTGCTCTCTCTTTCCTGAGGGTCTCTATACTTCAGGCTTTTTGTTCCCACAGAAGAGAACTGATAGGAAGAAACACAGGAGGGGAGCAACCTATGCATAAAGGATTCCCCTGGGGGTCGCTGACACCAAACACAAAGTCCATTTGAAAGAAAACCTAATTTAGGTAGGTGAGTCACCTAATGTGAGCTATGCCACTAATAATGTTTTGGTATTAGCCTGTACATTTCACAAATACTTTATTTAAATTGCTTTGCTAATGGTACTATAATTAATAAAAGTGTTTTATGAAAACTAAAAAATTAGGTTTTATGTGAAGTCTCATCCCCATGAACTACATTCACTGACAGCAGGTACGTTTCTTCAGTCCCTGTCCTAACTGGGCTTATACCTGCTTGCCCAGAAGTTGGGAAATCGAATCCCTTTACAGTTATAAAGGATCCTAGAAGTCAGGTGGGGGGCACCTATGCCTCTTGCTTTTAGAATACACCCCAGCAGAGGGGACCCACCCTCCTGTGCCTGAGCAGAAGCAGGTACTACTCCCCGCATGGACCAGAGCAAGGTCAGTCAGGGCAGGGTCATTTAGGGCAAGGCCTCTTTCCCCCTCCCATTTCCACTGCCAGCCCACAATGGCTTGCCCGGGTGGTTCAGCTGCCTGCCTCTCTCTCTCTCCCAAGTTCATTCTGTCTACTCACCCCCACCCCTTTGGTGAGCCCAGCTTTGGGCTCCTCTAAATGAGAACCAGCAGGGTAGTCGGTTCCAGCTGCCTGGTCCATTCTGACACATCCACATGCTTATCCCACTTGGCTCAGGACTGATTGCAGTCAGAGTAAGAGGTTATCCAGAGCCCAGGACGTTCAAAGGTATAATTTCCCCTACAGTGTGAGCACCCTCATAAGTGGGCACCAAGACCCAGGGGACTGGAGCAGACCAGATAGGACCTAAGGAGAAAAGAGTAAACTCGGGGAAATAAAGGTTAAAAAGCAAAAAGCAAAGATTAAGAGGGAGAGAGAAACTAAAAGCCTCAGCAGGGAGAAAGCAATCAATATGCATGAAGAGGCAGGTTAATTAAATATGGATAATGCGTTCGGCACACCAGGGCACCCTGGAGAGGAAAGAGAGCAGCAAAAAAACGGTACTTACTGTAGCTGACCAGTCTTCATGGCCTGCCCTTCTTTGCCAACTGGATGATCAGAGAGGCTGTGGGTTAAGGGGCTCTGAGGAAAGAGTAGATCTTTCTTTTAGCAGTGGAATCCTTGGCAGGTGGAGGGCACATTTGCATGGACACACAGGCTCATGCACACACACACACACACACACATAAGCATGCATGCCCAACACACCTCCCACCACTCGAGCCAGGCAGCAAGCAGCCCCACAGAAAGCTCTTCTCTGCTTGTCACATCCAGTAAATACTGAAGCAGCCTAAACCCGGCGGGCAGCAGCTCAGCTTCTGGGCACAGGCTGCATGCCCGTCCTCATTGGCAGGATGCAGGAGGTGCCCCTGAGCAGACTGACCTGGCATGCTGCCCGCACCTTCCTCCTCAGCCTCGCTAACCTGAAGCTTCTCGCTGCAGCTCAGAGACAAGTTCCCACAGCCCACGGCTGCCTCTCCTGCACCCAGCGAAGGTTCGGTATTAACTCTTTCAGGCCACCAATGAGCTGAAAAGCAAGTGTCCAGGGGGCCCCTCCTAATGAGCTCTGCTGCGGGCTGAGGGCTCCTCGCTGCACAGGGAGTGTAAAGATCTTGCCCCAGACAGCTGCTGATGGCAGGAGCCAAGCAGAATCAAATCTCCTAATGAGCCAGGAGGGGAGGGGGCTGTCTTGCTGGGTGTGATGTGATGTGATAAATGCAGAGAGCAGGGAAGCTGCCGGGCAGGTCACACAGCTACATTCCACCCCCTTTCTCCCAATTTCTATTGCAATTGCGCCGAAACTACCAAGCCAATGGGCACAGCCCTGAAATTACCCCTCTGCACCACGTCTCAGCTGTCCCCTAACTCTACCGAGCTGTCTCTCCCCATTTCCACACCTACCCTCACCAGTGCCAACCACACTGCTCCCCACTTCTTAATGAGAAATTTCCACCTCCTCCGCCTTTCTAAAGGTGCATATTTCCAACCCTGTACTCCTGCCTCTCACCTGGTTTCTCCTGCAGTAGAAACTCACCTCTCTCCTTCACCCATCACCTAGCAACTTCCCCCGTCTTGCGTTTGTGACGGAGACTTTTCCCTTTGTTCTGCCTCATCTGCACATCATCCCTGTTTTTTGGTCCCTTTTCCTTCCAATTTTTCTTCCAAACCTCCTTACCCACATGGATTTTCACACTGCCTGCTCCTGCTCCAGAAGGAAGACTCCTCTTGCTTGTCCCAGCATAGTGGGGTTTTTTTCTAAGAGTGCTGCCTGGACCAGCAGCTCAGCATCCCTTTGAGAATCAGCAGGACACATCAGCTCTCAACTTCCCCTCACCAGATGTACACCATCCGATGCTCCAGGTTCACCTCCCGGGTGATTCTGATGCCTGCTAAGGTTTATAAAGCACTGCACTGCACTGGCTCATCTTCTGTTCCTTACACTCTGGGTTTCTAAGACTGAGTCTCAGTGTCTGCTCAGGAACCAACTAGCTTTTTCCAAATACACCTGGCTCTTTCTGCAAGTCATGTCTGAAACCAAGAAGGCAATAGAAATCTCTACAGAAAGCTATGGCTTTTGAATAAAAGTAATTCAATCCGCCAGTGTGACCTTTTAAAATGCAGGAAGCATTTTCTTGCATTGTCACTTGACAATCCCATGCAGTGGTCAGAGAAGGTATTATTTATTATCCCATACTGCTGATGAAAAAACTGAGGCTAGGCATGGTGAACACCTTTTTCAAGGTGACACAGGACAGCACAAGGACCAGAATGTGTGTCTTACGACTGACAGCAGAGCTTTTTCTGCTACATAGTACTTGGACCCGGACTTTATGGGCATATTTTTTGGTGCACAACCTATATTCTAACAGTGAACTGATTCTGCCAAAGCTGTTCATTGTCTGGTGAAATAAAAATCCCCATGCTAACTGCACAGTGGCTCATTATCTCCCTCTCTGATAATGTGCACAGTGCTCCTCTGCTCTAGGTAGAGAGAGCCCCATGTTGCAAAATGAGCTATGGCATGAAAGAAACATTTTCTGCTCTTCATATCTCCTGCCTTGAATCACAATGCTAGCTGGAATTCAGAACTTAGGCAGAGAGAATCCTTCACTTCTGGCCACTCGTCTGGTTCACTGCACTATGAAGAATAAGTGCACAAATAAAATAAAAGCCTAGTTATACCAGAAGATGAATCCATAAAGCTCACTTTTCACACAGACAGCTATGCACGATGTTTAATGAACATTTCATATGTGCCAGACGCTATGCTCAAACTGCATGGGACTTAATCTCATTTACCTCTCACAGTAAATTTACAAGGCCAACACTTTTGCAGATGGAAAAACTGAGATATGTCATTTGTAAGTGGCAGAGCTTGTGTCTGACTCCAAATCTGGTGCTCCAGTGATCTCACTCTATCAGAGGGGCAGTGTCACCATGGTACCTTTCTTCACCCATGCTGCAACTGTAGGCTAACGGCTTTCCCTCATGCTGCTAAGTCTGGTATCCAGGTTGGAAAGTCACCAGGAGAGAGGACAGAGCAGCAGATGGACCCAAGTCTCAAGAGGGAGCTGGTCAATATTAACCAGCATCTGCAATTAGCCTTTGGAAAAATAATATAGTCACAGGAAGTCAATAAGTCAAATGTTCAAGACAATAAATTTCAAAGGACATATAAGAGTAGAAAGAGCAGAGGGATAAGACCGTGCAGACATGGCTGGTGTGAAGAAAAAGAAAATTAAAACTATTTCAAGCATTATCACCTGAACACCGAGGAGTCACCCCCGAGCACTCCTGCCCGAGAAGCACAGACCTCACAGCTCACCCCTGGTGGAAGGGCTCTAACATCATCTTTCAAAAAGACATGGGCATAAAAGCTACCCGGGGGTAGGGGGTAGCTGAACCCAAGGCAAAGTGTCCTAGCATGTCCGTCTTCCCTAAGAGAAGGACTCAGGAAAAAACGCCAGTTTGGGCGCTGAGAGGGTGGAACGTGCCCGTTTGGACTCTGCGCTCCTTGCTCCGAGCCCTGGCAGGAATACGAGGGTCTGTATTCTCTTCTGGCTATTCCTCCCAAAGTACTGGCTGGGAGCTGGGCACAGGACATTTCTGCGGGCCTAGACCCATGGCTTTTCCCAGGAAAAGGGTGGTAACAAGCCCTGCTCTGTCTGCCTGTGCTGCCAGCTGCCCTCTGCACTTCCCATTCTACAGTTCTCCCGCCAAGAAAACCTGCCCTCGCCAGTGCTGGTCTCTGCTCCCGGCCGCCACCAGCACTGCCGCCCTGCTTCCGCTAAGTCGCGGGCTGCTGCGCTGAGGCCTGCTGGACAGCTCCGCCCGCTCCGCCCCCCTCCCCCCCCAGCTCCCTGGCATCTGGAGCAGCGCGTGTCAGCTCCCCTAGGGGACACGTTTGTCCACAGCAGCACTTTATCCTGATTCCTTGCGGTGAGAAGTACTGACTTTTTGGTTTCTTTACCCTCTTTCGTCTTGCTGAATAGAGTTTTGTCCCTCATCATTGCATGTCTGAAGTAGTCCTTAACTGCACCCATGGGCCTTGCCTCTCATGGGGACTCAGTGCCCAGCACAGTGCACGTCCCCCCCCCACTAAAGGACCTCTCCGATGCTCCCAACACCTGCAAACCTTCCTGCGCACCGCACAACCACCACCGGCCGATGAGAACACACCGTACCGCAGTCTTCTGCATGGTAACCCTCAGCTGCTCTGTTGCCACGCGCAGCTCCGCCCTGCATCTTACAGTCAGTGAAGAACGTTTGTCTGACCAGTTTTACATTCCCTTGCTGTCCCCATCTCACACACGACCCTGCTGCCGATCCTTCTGCCACCTCCTCTGTTCAGAATGTCCTCACCCTTAGCACGAGCTTAACCCCCGACTCCTGAAAACCTACAACCTCCTAGCTAACAGTTCTAACAGTTCTCCTTGCCAGGCCTTCTCAGAACTCCTTCAGTCAGTAGGAGCTCCTCGCTCCCAGCCCCAGCATCTGAACGGCTGGTTCTGGTAGACCACATCCCAGTCTCACTTAATCCTTTTGCTTTATGGTTTCTGATCCTCATAACTGACTATCCATTCTGAAAACGCGGCTCACTTCCCTTGCTATCAATTTGCATTGCTGTGTATGGAGTAGGTGTCTAATAAGCTGGCTGAATTTGATTTTGAGTTCATAAAAATGTCTGAAAAACCACCGAGCATTCCTAATGGCAGAAATGTGTTAGACTTCTGCAGCCTCCTGGTCAAGACTAAAGCCAACAGAATATTAATGGCAGTCAGGGGCACCCACACTGGTACAGAAAGCTTTTTGTGAATTACTTCAATGGCCCAGTCAGGACATGGTAAAACTAATCAAGAAAAAAGGAGCACCTAGTATTATCACATGGGCTATAGAAATGCAATTAAACTGAAGATAAAGAGAATTAAAATCTGCAGTACAGTATTTTGAAAAGCCTTGCTAAGAAAGGAAGTTTATTGCCAAATGCCCCCTGTGTGTTTATTTAATCAATAGATCACCTAGTCAGATTGTACCACATTGAAAGCTTTTAATAAAACAGTCATTTGGATATTACATTTGAATTCTGGTCAGCATGCTCAAGCTCTTCCCCAAATCTTTTAAAAGCAATTTCCACCTCATAGCTTTGTAGTAACAGTAGAAACATGAATCAACATATGCTGCATTGATTTGGGGTTTCCATGGAGACTAGAAGGACACGGGGAAGGACAGGACAGAAAGAGGCCACTTGGCCCAAAATTCTATCTTTAAAAAAATGTATCTCAATTCCATTCCTCTGAGTATTAGCAGCCTCATTTCCTGCTCATCAGCTCAAACATCCAGATATTGAATTTGTACTAACCCTCCTCAACTCCTCCAAGAACATCGGAGGGCACAGGGAGAGAGGTCAGCATCGAAAACTGGGAACCCATGAGGTTTGCAAAGAAAACCAGAGAGGTACAAGGTTTGGAATCTGAGGAAGGGGTCTCTGATTCTAGCTCTGCACTAGCTAGCTCTGTTTCACTAACCTAACCTTACTAGCACTCTGATCAACAGCTAACTAAAGGGGGCCGGAGAGATGGCTCAGCGGAATAAATGCTTCCCTGGCAAGCACAAGGGCCTGAGTTCAATCCCTGGTTCTGCAAAACAAAACAAAAAACAAAAAAAGGCCGGGGATATAGCTCAGTGGCGCAGCACCTGCCTAGCAAACGCGAGGTCCAGAGTTCGATTCTCAGTTCCAAAAAAGAAAATAGTAAAAAAAAAAAAAAAAAAAAAACAGCTAGCTAAACCAACAGCTTTGAACTTTAATCTTCTCACATGTGAAATACAAACCCTAATACCTGCCCACCCTGTCTGCCAGGGTGAACACAAGAAAGAAATGGGAAAATGTGTGGGAAATGTTTTGTAGATTCCAGTACCTTGACCCCTAATATTATGTTTGGAGGTGGTCGTCACTTCCTTTTAAAAGAAATTGTGCCAGTGAGCACATAAATGCAGAAGAGGAAGAGGAAGAAAGAGGAGAAGGAGGAAGAAAAGGAGGAGCAGAAGAAGAAGAGGAAGAGGAGGAGGGAGGAAGAGGAGGAGGAAAAGAAGAGAAAGAAAGAGAGAAGGAGGGAGGGTAGGGGGAAGGTGAGAGGGAGGAAAGAAGGGAGAAAGGAAGGAAAAGGAAGGAGAGAAGGAAAAGAGATTACTCATTCAGTGGAGAGAAGATAGACCTAGGGCAGGGGGAAGTCCAGGGAGTTTCACTGCTCTAAGTTACAATGCCAGCTCCACAATTTTCTAGACCTATTATTTGCTTTCTCTGAGTCTTGTGTCTATCATGGGTAAGATGAAGATACTGGTAGTAACTGCACTGATGTCATATGCTTACTATAAGTGTTAATTTGATGATGTAATATAGTGTTTATCACGGTATGTGACAAGTGATATTTTATTTATTTATTTATTTGGTACAGGGTCTCATTACACAGCTTGGACTCATACTGATCCTCCTGTCTCAGCCTTCCCTGCACTGGGATTACAGGCATATGGCACCATGCCCAGTTTTGGTGGCTGGTACTGCATTCCCTGGGTTTTGGGGCTGGCACAGCAAATGGTACCAGGGATTGAACCTGGGTCCTTGAGCTTTCCAGGCAGGTGCTTAGACTGCCGCGCTATCTCCCCAGCCTGATTAATTCTCTTAAGTAAGAACTACCTTCTTCACTGTTATTGGCCTTCTCAACTGTGTTTCACCATTGGCTAAATGGAAATTAGAATTTCCCCTGCTCCCTTCCTTGACATAGAGATTCTTTAGATAGTGTCTGCCCAGCTACTTGATGTGTTATTTGGGGAAAGGTGCTGTCTAAACAGAATGTTATTTAGTTTCACTTTTACCTACTTGCCAAGATGATGCAAGATATGTAAGATAACACATTATGTGAGTTTTTGAGATTCTCAGTACCTGGGGTTACCCAACTCTGAGTCACCTGTCTCATTATCTTTGTTCCTCTTGAGCCTTCATTGGTTTTTCTACTCACTATAGGCTTTTTTTACTTTCTCTTTCTTCTTTATTCATTGTCCTGGTATTTCCCCTCCTAAGGTTGTATACGAAGAAATTTTAAAGTTAAATTTCGGAGGCACTGGTAACCAAACCCATAAGTGTTCCTCCAGGATCCTAAAATTAAATGGCACAGCCAACCTGGGGAAAACGACACAAAATTAGAAGACAGGACCACAGGAGGCTCAGCGTTGTGTGTGCTACCCCAGCTCTCTCCTCCTTGCTGTACCTTCCTTCCCTCACCAACAATGATCATCAACGTTTAAAAAAAATCATTTATGCTGAATCCTGATCCGAACTGAAAATTATAAAAATGTGCTGAGACAATGAGGAAAATTAGAGTGCTGATTGGATATTTAATGATCTTAGGAAATTACTGTTAAATTCTTAGTGTCACATTGACATTGAGGCTGCTTTCCCTTAGGAGACCTTATTATTTCAAGATTCACTCTAAAATATTTGTGGTTGAGATGATTTTCAATTTGGGAATTGCTTTCATGTCTTCTAGAGGGGAAAGTGGAGATAGGGACTGTGGAGTTGGTGGATGGGGGTCATGGTTCTGTTCTCTTGAGTTGTATATATTTAAACTTGTGCATGACAAAAGTTTTAAGAATAATGTGACCAGTGACAAAGTGTTACTTCAGTACAATGAACTTAAAGTATTAAAATTATTAGTACAAGCAAAGTGAAAAACAGGAAGAGGAGATTTTTGTGGGAATGGATTTCCCATGGCCCTTCCACTGTAAATTTCTTCCCCTACAAATAAGCCTGTTTTTAAGAAAAGGCAAAACGAAACTAAAAACTGTAATTTGCCTCTGTGGGAGCAGGTAGGTGCTAAAATTTATAGAGTAGGTATATGATGCTTAGATATCAACTACATAAGTTAAACTATAAAGATTTCACCAAGGCCACCTCTCTTAGAAATACAGCCAATATTCCAAACTCGTGGCTCCTGAATAGGCCCCAACCTCACCCTGCCTCTACTGCAGAGCAGTCTACACTCGCCAAGTCCAAGCCACAAAGTCACACTGGTGGAAAGCACATGCGACTGCCTGTTCTCCTCTCTGCCCAGCCTTTCTGCATTTCTGCTTGGGTCACAGTTCCAGGGAAGGCAGCTGAAGCACACGAAAGTGGAGTGCGGAGGAGAGAGCTGGGTTGCACGTACCACCCTCCCCAAACCGGGCTCCTGGCTCCCAGAGACAAGAGGCCCTAGGTCCCAAATGCCTGGAACTCAGTCCCCTACTTGAACCCGACCAATCTACCATAGTCACACATACAACCTTCCTTCCCATGGCTCTCCTCCTGAGTTCAGCCCCTCCTCCTGAGGCTTCGAGCCTTCTTTCTTCACTTGAGCCCTGCTCTCTCTGTATTTTCTCCTGTGTTATTCTATGCTTAGCAATAAAAATAATTGAGCCTCTTCTGTTAAAATAAAAAGTGTATTCTTGGGTGTTGCCCCCTTTGTTGCCTGCGAAAAGGTCTGTTCCCTCGTTTCTGATCCCTCCACAATCATTTGCAATCTAGCTTGCAACTCATCACTGCCCTGCAACAGCGACCTCCGTACGGTGGGATCAAATGGACAGAGCAGTCCTTGCCAATCCAGACCTCGCTGCTGTGTTTCCTGCTGTGGCCATTCACTTATCCACCTCCACTCCTTGAGCTCCCTGGGCGCTGCACTCTGAGTGCTTTTCCCCTTGGTTCCTTCACTGGCCCCACCTCCTCGGCTAACCCCTTAAGAGCTGGGAATTCCCCTCCTACCTATGGCTCCCTGCTGGTGTCTCCTTGCACACTGCCTGAATAATCTCATCTGTGGCCATAGCGTCCAGACCAGCATAGGATTTCTCCAGCTCTGGTCCCTTACCCGATTGTGTGTATGTCTACAGCATGTGCATTACTGACCGTACCCACTTCAAATAATCCAAAGTCACAATGAATGCAAATCGAAAGACTGTGCATATAATATCCCTTGTTTCCCTGACCCATTTTATCCATCATCTGCACTCTACCCATCCATTTTATACACACACACACACACACACACACACACACACACACACACACACCTGTTGGTTTCCTCCAAAATTGCTGACACCAGTTTTTAACAGCACCAGCCACTGACTAACTCAAGCCAGAAATAGAGAAGTAATTCGAGGAGACTCCTTCTCTCTCCCTTCCTCGCTTCCACCAATTACCAAATCATGCTGATTAAATCTCTTTCAAAGTTTTCAAATCCATCTCCTCCCCTCCATGCTTTCTACCACTGCCCTGATTCATGTCCTCAGCATCCTCATTCCTGCGTGCCAATTGATGTCCTCCCCATCTCCCATCTCTGTGGTGTCTGCATCCGAAAGCCCACCTGCACCTGCAGCTGTAACCCCTGTGCGGACCACAAGGACGGCTGTGCTCCCTTCTCACAACCTCCCAGCCCTCCTGGCATAAGCATAATACAGGCCCTGCACAAACACCGAGTGCAGTGGGTGCTGTCTCCTCTGAGGGTTGCCTGCTGATCTGCTGTCTTCAGTTTCCTACCCAACAGCTCTGTATCACTCACCATCTAAGCATGTGTCACAGGCCTCCTTGCTCCATCGCTTCTGCCTAGAATGCTCTTGACCTTATTTAGCCCTATTCTTCTTCAAGATGCACTCAGGACCACTTCCTCCAAGAAGCCTCCCCTGAACAGCCTTGTGGAAAGTGCCCTGTGAGCCCTCAAAGCACCTGGGCTTATTTTAACACAGCACTTGGTGCAGGGAGGTGCCCATAACTCGCTCCACCTACACAGATCCTAAGTCCATCAAAGTCCCAGGGAGGGTGCTTGTTTATTCAGTTTTCATTTGTTCGTTCAACTAATATTTCAGTGTGATTGAGTGCCAAGTGCTGGCACGTTCCAACCATGGACGCCATACATTTCCTCTATACATTACTGAAGCAAAGGATATATTTTTCAGTTCTACATTTCCAAAACTTAGTACAGTATCTGCCACCAAGAAAAGGTTCATAAACATGTGCTGAGCTGACCTGAGCCGGCCAGCAGGAAGGCAAGGCAAATCACGTTTGGGTGTGGAGTGGGATGTGGCCGAGAAATGGCACGGGCCTCAGGGTCAGAGACAAGGATTCAAGCTCTATCTCTGCTCCTGCACGGCAGCCTCACCCTAACTTGGGACCTTGCTTTCTCATCTCCAAAGTCAGAATTACTAAGACAATGCCGTTTTCCAGTGCTACTGGCTAAGGATCCACAGAGATGAGAAGCAGACCGAGATGGTAAATCATCCAGCCTTAAGAAAACACCAAGAGCAACAGAGACAGAGAAGGCAGAGGCCCAGCACAAATGAGGGTAGAGAGGGCAGCTGCAGGAAGGGAGGAAACAGGAAGGCCTGGCTTGCAGGGCCATGGGGCTGACTGGTAAGCAAGAGATTGAACTGTGGCTCCTTCCTGCTACCTCTGCATGCCAGGGTTCCAGTTATCAATCTCCTTCCCCTCTTAGTAATAAAAGTAACACCATGCTCCATCAGGGTCCACAGCTGTGGGCAGAAAGTGGCTTTAGCTTTCTGCCCCTCTGCTGAATATAAAATAAGCTCCCTTTAATCCTCCATTTTTAATGACTCCAGGCAAAGGTTGTCACATCCTCTCTTTCTGTTGCCTCCTAACCAGCCACCCAAATCAGGTAGAAAGAAGAGAAACTCCACAGCCACCTCAGCCACGAGGGGCATTTAGCCACAGCCATGAGAAATAATGTAGCACAGACAGGGACCCTGGACAGTTCCCCCACTGGAACCTGGTTTTGAATCCACAAAGCCCTCTGGGAGATGAGAGCTCTCCATGAGGCACCTTGCTTTCGGGCATGTGGCGGGTGCACATTAATGTCTGCACTGGGAGTGGGAGGAGAGACGAGGGCTGTGTGGGTGTGATTTGATGCACAGAGACACTGAGCAAATTCTCCCTGACACTTCTCCTTGGCAGGCAAGGCCCTGGTCGGAAACAAACTTAAGCCACTCAGCTTTCCCCACACACTCTCTTCCTAGGACTTATTATTGAAGAACTCAAAAACCTTTGGAAATTGCTTGCAGAGAATGTTGACAAAAGTCCTGATGAGAATGACGACATTTCAGGATAGTGGAAAATGTCCTGAAGCACAAGTAACAGAAGGAAAAGCAAAGGAGTGTTTCTAGCATCGCCAGCGATGGAGCTGTCTCTAGAAAGAGGAAATGAGAAAGCATAAAACAGAGAGCCTGAAATAGGATTGATCCAGAAAGTGCTCTCAGCCACGAAGTCACTACACGTAATGCAACTTATACACAGTCACAACTTAACAGAGTTCTTCCATGTCTCTCGCAGAACCTGAGCCTCTTTTAGCCTCTACAGCCACTATGCCCTGGGAAGTTGGGAGGATTAAATGGCATAGTTTAAGGAAAGTGCAGGCAAAATTCCTTAGTCCATCTGGATCAGGAGGAGCTAGGATTACTTCTTTAGTTGAACCTTACAAACACCTTTGAAAGTAAGTGGGGCACTTTTCAGTGCTCCCATTTTCCAGATTACCAAAGTACTGGTGCTCCATGACCCCACACAAAGGGCCCTGGGTCATTCAGCGAATGGTCCCAGGAAGTCTTGAACTCAGGACGCTCTCCATCACTCCACATCTCTGCTGCTGCTGCTGCTGCCCCTGCTGCTGTGCCATCACTGAGACCTACACTAGTAGGCGTTGTCTTCATATAAGGACAATGGGTTTTGCTCAGCCATCCATCTGCCCTCTCCCTTGTCCCCTGAGGGCACCTACAGTTGTGACATGGCTACTGTGGCTAAGAAACCATGTTCTCCTAAGAGAAAGGTCTTAGGCTCACGAGCAGACTTAATTCAACTCAACAAAGAGGATGAATTAATCTTCAGGTTTCTTTGTGTGAGGAACTGTGTGAAATTTTTCTTTGGAAAAGAGGGTTTGATGCCCAGGAGCAGCTCGCCTTGGCCTGGCCATGGTGAGACATGGGCCATGTCGTACATACCCTTCTCCACTCCCATCGGCCTTCTAACCATAACCTCAACTGCTTCCAGGAAACCTACTCTATTGACAAGCAGAGAGAAGAATGCTAATAAAAGCTAGATTATTGACTTCTTAGGGACCTACCCTTCCCAGGAGTACCACATCAGCCATCCTCGGCAGAATACTACATTGGGTGTTCAGAGTGTTTAACTTTTCCCAAGGACTAGTAAGATCCCATAAATACATTTAATCTCACTCCTATTTTCCAGCGCCTCATCCATCCACCCATCCATCCTCCAAGAAAAATCCTAAAGTTTCCCAAATCTGTAGGAACAAGTGATCCAAAATCAACTCAAGGTGCAGAATGGGTTAAACTTTTCTTCAGTATGTCAGTAGGCTGTAAGCATCCCAAGGCAAGGACCTATAAGGTTTTCAAACAATGGATTGAGACCAAGTAGCTCTAACACACACACACAAAAGTGATCCTCCTCCTTCACACTCCAAGGAGCTCACAAGCTAGACGTGCCAAGGGCTCGTCATCCGCTGCGGGTAGACCCCGTGTCCTCAGCTTGCTGCTTAGAAATCGGTGACCTCCAGTGCGCCCTCATCTCCCTCAACTTGTTTTGACGGAAAGCCTGCTGCATCAGAATGTGACACGGCTGTTCGTCACTGGCAGCACTGGAGACCTGCATGTTGCCTGGAACCAAAACAGATGCTGTGTGCCACCAGACTGCTGTGCTGGAGACCCATTCACAAATGACAGTGGAGCAAGACATGAATGAGACTAAAAATAAAGAGACGGTATGATAGTCCAGATATCAGCCCACACTATTGTCGGAGCCCCTAAGGGATCGGAGCATACAAATGGGATCCCTTTGAACCAGAAAGCAAGTCTCAGAGGAACTGAGGAGTTGGGATCCAGGACAGTAGAAAACAATAACAAGAGGATTATTCCTAGCTTAGTAACTACACCTGAAGGATGGGTACCTTCCTGCAGCTCGCTTTGGACAAAGCCAGCAAGCTTATCCTGCTCTGGGGGGTTTGGCTAGAGGATGCATGGGGCTGATGACAGAAGGACAGTCTCTCTCTGCCTCAAGGTGCCCTGCAGCTCCCAGAAGTATTCCAGGCTTGGCTGGCCAGCACAGGAACCCACCAAGCAGGCCCCAAAAGCAGGCCTGGTGGAAGCAGCTCTCTCCCTTACCTGTCTGGTGATGGGCAGCACAGCTGTGAAGAAGGGGCTTGTGTGGGCCCCAGCTGAGCATGGCTTGGAGAGGCCCTGAGTGACAGAGTCAGCCACCTTCTGATGCATTGGACAGGGTGGCGGCGGGAGGCCCACCTTGCCACAGCCCCCTAGAAGAGCGGCTGCACCATGCTGCTCCGGCTGGCTCTGCTCGGCACCAGGCTTTGCATCTCATGAAAAGGGAAAGAGCAAGCAGGCAGCGGGGAGGGGGCGGGGAGGCGGAGGGAGGGGAGGGGGTACTCTGACAGATGATGCGCACTGCCACGCAGCCGGGGGAGGACCGCAGGCTCCGGCAGGATGGCACTGCCTGTGTGGCTCTCCTGCTGGCAGCTCATTCACAGCAGCTGCTTCCAAGGGGCCAGTGTATTCTGGAACTTAGAGGAAAGAAGAGCACAAAGAGGGTGGGGACAGTGGGTGGAGGAGGGGCAGGAGGCCACTGGCACTAAGGTGAGGCTAGGTGACTGGGAAGGGGACAATGATGACCTGCTTTTTCTCAAAATCAGATGAAGCCAGAAGCATTTGCTTTATGATACAGGGAAAGGAAGAAGTCAAAGCCCCATATTCCTGGCCTGGCTTCAAGGTTGTCACTCTCCTTCCATCACCTACAAAGCTGCTTTGGCCTAGAGTGTGGAATAGCTAGGCTTATATCAAGCGAAATACCAACTTTCTCAAAAAAGAGAAAAAAATTAAGCAAGAATGAGTATTATGCAAGGAATATTCAGTGTCACTTGTCACCCTCTGCTGAAGCAGAGGGTGCCCCTGTGTCATGCCCAACTTAAGACTCAGGGGTTGTGGTGGCAAGAAGGACAGCAAGAGAGAAGATCAGGAGGAGATGGAGGGAGCATGCCATGTGCCACTTCTGCTGTAAAGTTCCACTTGGATGGCCAGGAACAAAGCCTTCTGGACAGCTTGGGCCAGTGCCCAGAGTCACTTCTGAGCCCAAGCAGTAACCCTTTGCATAGATTCTAGAGTCACTGCACAGGCCCAGGCTGACAGTTCCCAGCTCTATTTACAACCACAGCCAGAGAGCAAGGCTGCCAGGGAAATAAACAAACAGTGGAAGCTAGAGCTGCCTGAAGATGCTGTAGCTGGGGAGCTTGGGCGCGCACAGCACAGCGGATGAAGAAAATGAGATCTCAACTATGGGCCTTCTAGGGAGGGAGTGGGCAGCATGCAGAGGAGACCAAAACAAGACGGAGTTTTGGGGAATAATCCTTCTGCACCACAAGCTGCTGCTCTTCAGCAGGCCTGCCTCCCAGCATCCTGAGCAGCGCTGACCCAGGAGGTGACCCCTTTAGGGATGATCCTCCCAGAGGACCTTGCCTCTGTATGAATTCATATCCCTGTTTCTCGGCAGCAGTGCCTAAAACTCAGGTCAATTCGGCAAGCAACTTTTGGGGACCTACTTTTATTTATTTATTTATTTTTGGCAGAACTGGGGATTGAACTCAGGCCCTAGCGCTTGCCAGGGAAGCACTTATTCTAAAAACAATAAGCACAATTGATCACTTTTTATTTTATTTTATTTTTTTTTGCAGAACCAGGGATTGAACTCAGGCCCTTGTGCTTGCCAGGGAAGCACTTATTCCACTGAGCCATCTCCCCAGCCCCCTTGGGGACCTACTATGTGCTTAAAGATGCAGAGATGACAAAGACAATCTTGTCAGGCCAGATGGTACAGAGGAGGGAGAGACTGGCTCTAGTGCATGAGCCAGTGAGCTCAATTCTCAAAGAGCAGCTTGGAATTGCAGGGTGGGGGCAAAGAAGAAACAGCCCTGGCTGGGAAGTCAGAGAGGCCTTCTTGGGGGAGGCACTATCCGACTCACACAGTGATGTCTTTGGGAGGATTTTGACAAATATTGCAGATTGGGATGATGACTCAAGACCGAGGACCAGCTTGGGTGCAGAGGTGTCTGAGTGCAGTTCAGAGGTGCCTGCTGTGTGTAGAGAACTGTGAGTGTCTGTGGTAGGGGGCCAGGAGCAGAAAGTCAAGTGGGACAGGAGGCCACAACGGACACCTCAGGTGTTGATCAAATTATTTTCATCCTCAGATCTACTTTTCAAAAGGACAGTGAGAGTTCAAGAACTAGAGGAAAGTGAGGGCCAGCAAAGGTTCCTGCAGATTCAACAGCAAGAACGCATGAGATCTGCATAAGACCAAGGGTTTGAGAAGAAAGCACACAGCATAGAGATCTGGGCAGACTAAATCAGCAGTACCTGATCTCATCAGAAGGCTGGGATGAGTTAAGAATGCAGCAAGTTAAGAATTGAGATATATCATTTAAGATCCAGTTTCAGGAGAAAAGACCTAGCTGGAAGAGGAGCTTTGAGTTGGTGAAAGAAAACCTGTGCTGTCTTTGCTTTGGGGTTGGTGGAACTTTTGCTATCCCAGGGCAGGAGACAGAGAGAAGACAGAAATACAGGACTGGATGGAGCACTGTACCTAAAAATAAGCAATGATAGAAGTGGATGAAACCACGCAAGACTAAGAAAAGAGGGGGCTGAGGACAACCTTGAGGAGCAGCAATATTTGAAGAAATACAGGAAGAAAAGTCCAGCAAAGATGCTGAGAAAAAAAAACCTACCAGGTGGAAAGAAAGTAGGAGAAACAGTGTATTGGCACTTTTTTCTCGTTGCTGAGACAAAATACCTGATGCTCAAAATTAAGGAAGAAAAGGTTTATTTCGCTCACAACTGGTAGACATTTCAGTCAGTAGTGAGCTGGTTCCAAGGCAGGGGGACCTGGCCGGGGAGCCACAGTTCAAGGCAGCAGAGGACAGGAAAGGCAACAGCAAAAAAGGAGGCAAGCAGGCCTCCTCCTCCCTTATATTGTGTGCAGGCTCATAGAGCCTTGCAGGGCAGGGCAGGTGCAGCGCTCACAACACCTCCAGGCCTTCCTCTTGCACCAGCTCAGGATGGACACAAAGTGTGGGCCTTGGTTCCCTGCTGAATTACTTAACAAACTTCTGTACTTCTCAAATTAATGCAATGTCATAACTGTTACAAGCAGCATGAAGTATTAGAATCCAGGTCCTGTGAGTGAGACTCTGAGATGAAGATGGCCACACTTGAATTTTGGCATTGAGAAGCTGGATTAGAGCGGAAGGTCTCAAACACAAAGAGCTGTTAAAACATGAATTGAGATTCAAGCCTGATGGTGCACACCTATAATCTCAGCACAATGGTAGACTGAGGCAGGAGGATTGCAGAGTCAGGCTTGGGATAGGCACTTTAGCAACTTAGTGAGCCCCTACCTCAAAAATAAATAGGGCCGGGGAGATGGCTCAGTAGAATAAGCACTTGCCTGGCAAGCACAAGGGCCTGAGTTATCACAGTTCACAAAAAAAATTGATTTTATTGCCAAAAAATAAGGAATAAAAAAAGAAGGTAGATTGTTGTGAAGATCATGAGTTCAGTCCTCTACTACACACACACACACACACACACACACACACACACACACACAAACTCACACACACACAGAGATACACACTGCAAGGGCCCAGAGTTTCCAGTTCCACAGATTAGAGTGAGGTCTGAGGTCTCACATTTATTTTTTTCTTTCTTTTTTAAATTGATACAGGGTCTCTCTACACACTTCAGACTCGTATTGATCCCCCTATCTCAGCCTCCCCAGTGCTGGGATTACAGGCATACGCCACCATGCCTGGTTTTGGGGCCAGCACAGCACAACCAGGATTCTGGGGCTGGCATGACATGCAGTACTGGGGATCAAACTCGGGACCTTGTACTTGCCAGGTAGATGTTTATGCCACTGAGCTATCTCCCTAGCCCTAGATTTGCATTTCTGATAGATTTCCAGGATTGCTGATGTTACTGGTCTCAGGGTGGTGCTTGACAAAATTTAAACTATTGCATCTTGGACTTTTTTTAAATGTATTTAGTACAGGGTCTCACTACACAGATCAGACTTGTAGTGATCCACCTGTTTCAGCCTCCCAAGCACTAGGATCACAGGTGCACACCACCACGCTAGTTTCATTCTCCATCTCAGTGCACCCGGGGGGCTAGGCCAGCACAGCAGGCTAGGGAATCAAACCCCTAGCCCTTGTGTCTGCCTAAGCTGGGGCTTTAATCCGCTGAGCTATCTGGCTGGCCCACATGTTGGATTTTTAATACCATGGCTTAGGCAGAAAATAACTCTGTATGGGCCATTAGAGTACAGGAGCTAGGGTCCTCCCAGGCTGCCCAAAGACCAAGGAAAGAACTATCTCAGCATACACAAGTGTACATTAAGCGAACAGGTTGAGAGAGTTTGACTTGGAGGAATGAAAGGAAAGAGGGACAAATAGCAAAATGTGAATGGATGCCTAAGCTGTCATAGCAGCAAAAGTGGCTCCTATGACAAATGAAATGCAAATCCTGCTTTCAAGAACAGGGTCTCTTGCTTAACTCTGTATCTCCGGCACCAGGTAAGGACCTCGTGTGTGCAAGGACTATGTTAGAACAAAACGAATTGAAAAGTTAGACTGAGAAAGCAAAAAGCCTTCACATTAGAGGAAAACAGAATTAGAGCGAGGTTGTCCCTGAAGAATGAGGCAAAAGAAATTATTGTCTGCACCACCAACTGAACAATACCCACAAAAATGCAGAGGAGGGAAAACCAAACTTGAGAAAACAGAAACTTTACCTGTCCCTGACCAAGGAATCCCACCATTCCCTTGGTGAAGAGGACCTGACGGAGCAGGCCACATTATTCTGTGACTTTTCCACAGACTTACAACAAGTATTTTCTTTTTAAAAAAAAATTAATTTTATTGAGATAGAAATAGCAATCAGACAGTTTCAAAACAGGTTAGTAGCACAGGTACAATAATTAACACAGTGCATATTGTTGTCTTTGTAGTGGTTTTCAGAGCACAAGATGCAGACCTGACATCCTGTCCAAACACTATTAGTACAAATCTTTCTTCTCATTGAACTGGAAGAAAGTAGCTGTGTATCTATCCTAACTATTTTGTATACACACATATGTATATTTTTTTCTCAGTACAAAACGGTCCTTCATTCATATCCCCCTTTTTTGTTTAGTACAAGCATCTTCTAAACCGTCTATGCACTGTCCTCTGTAACTGTAAGGTGTGCGGGACTCTCCCTTATTAATTGTGAAAATCCCTTATTAATTCCAAGGGCGGTTTTCAGCCAGAACATGAAAAGACTGCACATATGACAATGCTGCACTAACACCTTGTCTTGGTTTTTCTTTTAATCGAAATGAATTCTCCCATCTAATAGTAGTAAGCTATTTGAGGACAGAAGTATATTTTTGTTGCTAATGTTTCCTAAAGTCACTGACACATGGTAGATTCCCTCCCAGAAATAAAGCATCTTTACTTTTGAGGAAGAAACAAAAGAATGAGGGGCAAAGGGCATGGGGAAGAAGGAAGGAAAGCAAAAGAAGAAGAGGCAAGGAATGAGCGGATTTAGAAAGGCAGGACAGCAATGGCGCAGGTAGAGTGGTCAACACAGCAGTAACCCCTGAAGATGCCCACATAAATCCCTGAAGGCTGTCCATGCATCATCTTCATGACAAAGGGGACTTCACAGTTTTAGTTAAAGAACTTGAGATGGGAAGGTTATTCCGGGGTTTTCTGGGCAGGCTCATTCTAATAATACTCATCCTTCAAAGTGGAAAAGAAATTCAGAAGAAAGGATTAGAGATAATACCAAAGGAGCAGAAGCAGGAGACAGACTTGATTCATGTTTGCTGACTTTGAAATGCTGACAGCGGGCAGAACCAAGGGAAGTGTTGCCCCTGGAAGGCTGAGCCTCAGCTGATGTCCATCAAGGCTCTAAGACCTCAGTCCTGCGGTAGCAAGGGCTCGAATACAGCCCCGCAACCAAGATAACCAAGAGACACACCCTTCCCCAGAGCCTTTAAGGAACACAGACTAGTCACCACTTTAATTTTAGCCCAATGTGACCCCATGAGATTGGCAACATACAGAACCATGAGATAATAAATCTGTGCTGTTTAAACCACTCTGTGTCCAGTAATTTGTTATGACAACAATGGAAAATTAAGAACATCAAAAGATTATGTGTATTAATAAACGGCAGAAATACAGAAGACTGTTGACAACCATAATCAGAAATTACATAGGTTCTGTCTTTCAGTGAAATATATGGTCTAAATATCTCCCTAATAGTAACACACACACACACACACACACACACACACACACACACACACACACCCCAGAAGTGAATGTTGAACTCAGTCTTAAATAACTTGTTGGGCTCCCTTACTTTCCTGAGAAGGTCTTACTTCCAGATAATGGTTTTTCTTTTATCTCTCTGATTGATGAGTCACTATCTTTGCTCCCTTGTACAATATTGTCTGTCACAGGAACACATTAGTGCTTAATGTTTAAGAGGAAAAAAGTTGAGAAGGAGCTGCCTCTCCTCACTAGAGAGCCTCTGGCAGTGAGAAAGCAGAGCCTGCCAGATGGAGGAAAGAAAGCAAATAAACAACAGAAACACAACCAAAATAACCCAGTCCTAGGAGGGGAAGGAGTCAGAAGATTACAGAGGGAAAACACTGGAGGGAGGGGGGGAGGGACGGACGGACGGACGGACGGACAG
>PVKA01002309.1:0-91579 GCA_004027165.1 Ctenomys sociabilis | reverse complement strand
CAAGGGAAGAACACTATGCAGAAATATGCCCTCTGAAGGCTACCTGGTGGCCCGCCTCCGCATGCCCCCCACCCAATGAGCATATGGAGCTATGAGCACGAGCGATGTAACCCACAGATCACTAAGGCATCTGCTTGGCCCAATGACCTTTTCAGAGTCTCTTAATACAGTCAGATGGAGTTAATGGTTAAAGAAACAAAAAACCTGCTGAACTCTATCATGGGGAGCAATTCATAGAGTCCATGCCCTGTTCATAGAATTTCAGTTTTGCAAGTATCTCTAGATAATTTTCAAAGAAGAGAATTCAAACAAGTTATCCAAGGATTCAGTTCTCAGTCTTCTTCTCCGTCCATGTCTCCCTCTCCTTTACACAGCCAATGGACGGGAATGATCTGCATGGACTCCAGAGTCAGAAAAGTACTCTGAGTACAAATCCTAGCCCAGCCACTTACCAGTTTTCTGACCTTAGGACAGTGTCTTTTCCAGAGAAATAAAAATACTCACCTGCCTCTCTGCGTTGTTAGAATTAATGAGTCATGCCCTGAGATACCTCATGACACCCTGTATTGTCCCATCATCTTATACTAACTTTAAATTACCTGCTTCTTGTCTTTGTCATCCCCATAAGCTCCGCGAAAGCAAACATTAAATTTCTTCTTTCACTCTCACCTTAACTCAGATACTCAAATATCAGTGATGAAATAGAGGTGCTTGAATACCTGGCATGTAGGCACAGATATTTAAAATATGTGTCAGTTCCCTGCTGGGACTGTTTGAGGAAATCACATAACTTCTTTGGGTTTTCATCTGCTCTTCTGTTAAATGACAGTGGTACACTAAGTTATCCATAAATGTGTTTCCAGTTCTATGATTCTCTCTTCCTCTAGCCTCAACTGAAATAAATTCTTGAAATAATTTGGACAAAAGACTCACAATGACTTGATAAGACCATTACTAGAATGCTACTAACAGGTATGGCAGATGGCTGACCTGATGTCCCTTAATTTGTTCACAGCTCTCTCTATCCATGCTGTTAGGTACTCTCTCCTATGCTGACTCTAGATTTAGTCACATAACTTACTTTTATAAAAGGGATAATAACAAATATATAGTTTAATTTGAGGCTTTCCAAAGGGTTAGGCTGTGAAATGGGCTGGCCAAATAGCTCAGTGAATTAAAGTGCCTGCAAGCAGGCACAGGGGCTAGGAGTTCAATCCTCGAGGGGATTGAACTATGTTGGCCCCACTTCTGGGGCATGCTGAGACAGAGATTGAGACTGGGCATGGTGGCACGCACCTGTAATCCCAGCTCTTGGGAGGCTGTAAACAGGCTGATCACTATAAGTCCAATCTAGTAGTGAGTCCCTTAACACCACATAGACCCTTCTCTAAAATGTAAAATAAAAAGATACTGATACATTGAGGCTTGCTAGCTCTTGCTTGTCTTAGACTCCTGAAACTTCTGTATGAAGAAGGATGCTCTGGTTTGCTGGAAAACTAGAAGTATGTGACACAGACACCACTACTACACTAGCCAACAGTCACTCTACTGACAGATATGTAATTGAGGCCATAGTGGATAATCTTACCACAACCTAATCCAGCAGCTGACCAATGACACAAGTGGGGTAGCTGAGATCAGCTAAATCAGCTCAAACCAGAAGGGTTGCCTCTGACGTCATAAATGGTTGTTGTCTTAAGCCACCAAAATTTAGGATATTTGTTACACAGCAGAGCTCACATCACATGGAGCAGTCCAAAGTGAAGCTCTCTTCCTGAACACCAGCCATTTCTAAACCACCGACCCAAATTCATTTCTTTGGCTTTTTTTTTTTTTTTTTTTTCCAGAACTGGGGATTAAACTCAGGCCCTTGTGCTTGCCAGGGAAGCACTTATTCTACTGAGCCATCTCCCCAACTCCTCCAACTTCATTTCTAATATTAAAAACAAAACTAATATAAGCAACTAAATAAAATCAGGGCTATACAGGAAAGTTTGTGTTTATGCTGCTGAAACTCTGGTCAACCTTTCTTTTCCTTGAGGTTGATAATTTAATATTTTCTTGTATATACTATGCAGATTAATTTATTCACCTAACAACATATTCTATTTAAACACAGCCTTGGGAGATAACTCCATGCCGTAAATTCTGCCCCACTGCCTAATTTCCCCAAAGGAGGTGCTTATTCCTGTGAAGTGATGTTCTTTCTTTGTCCTTCATAAGGCCTACCATAGCTTTTCAGTGACTGCCAGACTTGTGAACCACAGTCTAGTGGATTGTTTGGTGAAGGGGTTGTTTTGCTCTGTTCTTTAGTACGAGGCATTGAAGCCAAGGCCTTCACACTGAGCTATGTCCCCAACAATTTTTTTATTTTTTATTTTGAGATGGACTCCTGCTCATTTACCCAGGCTCAGCTCAAACTTGTCCTCCCTTAGACTCCCAGGGTGCTGGGATTACAAGTGTGTACCTCCACACCCAGCTTCTAGAACAATTGTTTAAACCCCTACTTAGCAGCCACGGAATCATTAATCTTTTATTTTTCCAAATGAGAACATTAATAAAAAGGTTATATACAATCATCAACATTTTTCTAAAATAAAGAGAATTTTAATGTCAAAAAACTATAAAAGACATAATTTCAGAATGAAAGATAATTCAGTATAGTTGGTTGACTCCGACCTTGCACCCACATATAGGTATATAGAAACTGTTATGAAGAAATGTACCTACATGTGTGCACACACACACAAACACTGCATGGATTATGTTTTTTTCTTTTATTTTTTCTGTGATTATCTTTACCTTGTAGCTATTGACCAACTGTAGTTGGGAATCCCTGACCTACATCATTACACACATTAAATCATTGCCTAGAATACCAAAAGTTCACAGTCAGAAGCAGTATTTAAAAAGAACTCCTAAGGAAGAGCTTAGCATTCACAAGTTTTGAGAAAAGGGTTAATCTTTTTTCACATAGACTCTGAAAACCTACATTCAGAGGGAGAGGAAGGAATGAGAAGAAATAAGATGAGTTACATACCTGTAACAGCTCCTCAGGAATATAATCATTATGATGCTTCAAACTATACTAATAAAAAGTAATTTTTTAAAAAAGTAAAACCTACACTTACCTGTCCCATTACTATAGCAAATCCAAGTAAGACAAATCTCGGGGACCACAAAAATGGACGTGTTATAATCAATCCACAACCCACATCTTGCAGAGCACTCTGAAGGAGAAGAACAGTTGCCTGAATTTCAGCACCCTCAGAACTATGCAGCCAGTAGAACCCAGGAATGTTCTGAGAGGAGCTGACCAAATTTAAAGTTTGAACAACTGCACAAGCACATATTGTCAGTCTTAATAATCACTTACAGGAACATTCCTCCAACTTGGATGAACATCTAGAATGAAAGGCTTTGGATGCAGAAACAGAGAATAGACAATGGAAAGGCAGGGGAAGGAGCAAGACTTCCTTCCAGAACAGAAGTGATGCCTCCTATCCACAGTAGCTGGCTCATTCACCTAGAGGTTGGAGGCAAGTATCAGAACATGCTGCAGGTAAAATACACATGTTTAAGGTAACCTGTAGTTATATAAGTCCTGTGTCTGACAGACATGGAATTTCAAAACTTCTACAGGCTCCTGAATCTACATCTGTACCTGTACGTAATGCTCAATATAAAATTTGTTTAAAAGGATGAGTGAATTAATTAATGAGCTAATGAATGAAACAATCTTAGCTTCTTCTCTAGCTCTCATTCTCCCTCCCTGCTCTGCCCCTCTTTCAGAGCCCATCCAATTTAAGCATCCAGCAACTACTCAACTTACAGGTATCCCATGGCTAATCTCAACTACGGCCCTATAACCTAGTTTTTCTTTCTGAACTGCTGATGCTTCAAACCCGATCTCTGATTCCAAACCCTTGTCATATGCCCTACTGCCAATGTTTGCACTATAGTGTGCTAGGTAACAACCCACTACAAACGTAGCAACTTGGTGAAATAATCACTAATTTTTGTTAGTGATTATACTAATCATGTATCCCTAAGTCATCTGCTTGATTCTGTCAATCCAAGCCAGCCTTGGGATCTTGGGTTTAGCTCATGAACTGGAAATTGGTTGGTTGAGCAACTTACCTGATCCAAAAGGGGCTTACTCAATACTGGTCATTTAGCTGCCTGTTGGAGGGTGGGCCATGTGATTTTCATCAACCAGTTGTCCATTTGGTGCATACATTTTGTTTTATTTATTTTTGTTGTTGTTGTTTTGTTTTGTTTTGTTTTGTTTTAATGCAGAGGTATAAGTCCCAAGAGAAATAACAGAAGCACAAATACGGTCTTGGAGCCCAGGGTTGGAACTGCCACAACCTCACTCTGCTACATGTTATTAACTTAAGCAACCATAAAGTCAGCCCAAATTCAAGGAAGAATGCCTGTCTTGAAAGAAAGCCTACAAAGTCACATTACAAAGGCCCTGATAGAGGGAGAGGTAGAAAATTGGAGCCATTGTTAAGCTGACTCTACCATAATCTTGGAGCTTGACTTTATTTCTAAAGCTTGAAACTCTCATCTTTCACAGGTGGTAGCAAACCACATTTCTGACTTTCCATCAGGGAAAAGTCTCTACACAATTTCAAGCCTACTAGGGGGCATCCCCTGCAGCCAGCTCTTTCCTTCCAAGAAGAAAATTTAGATCCTATCCATGAGCCAGTTCCCTTATTATTAAGTAATCTTTCTCTCATCTAGGAAAAAAACCCCTTCAGCTATTATTAAAAATAGATATGTGAACCAGGCTGAACTCCAGCTGACAAGTGTAATCAAAATTCTGATACCCAGAGAGGGCAGACCACATAAGAAGAACCCTCACAAAATACTCCTGTAACAAGGTATATTTCTTGTAGGAAAACAGAAATAAAACACTACCTTTTCCCAACTCTGAACCACTTTTTCTTCACATGTGAATGTTGCTATAGCTGAGGTGTCTCACAGCTAGCACGCACCTCTAATTTGGCAAGGTCCATGAGCACCCCAACCCCAGCCGATCTCCCACCAAAGTAAAGCTATATTAAAAGTAGCATTCATCCTTCAACTGATGGAATCTTCTAGCTGGAGTGGGCCACCACTCTTCATTGCCAAATGCCAATCAATTGCTTATCAGGTTTCAAACTGATGGAGGGGAGAGTGAGGCCATGAGAGTTGGGAGTGCTTCCCAAAGCTTCAGCAGGTAATGTTTCCAGTTCAGGGAATGAGAGGTAAGATGGAAATGCTGGGAAAGGCAACCCAAATAACCAATCATTTTCCTTGCTTGACATGTTCTGGAATAACTGCTGAGTACTGCAGTGGAATAGATATGAGTGCTATCTTCTCTTTCCCTGCTATCTACTCTGACATAGGTCCTGGTATTTAACAGGATAGAGAAAAAATGTAAAATCAAGAAAAAGGAACTAGGAGTGGTGGCGCAGGCCTATAATCCCAGGACTCGGGAGGCTGAAGCAGCAGGATTACTGTGAGTTTGCGACCAGCCTGAGCTAGAAAGTGAGCTTAAGGCCAGCCTGAACTGCATAATGAGAGCCTGTCTCAAAAAGACAAAAAAAAAAAAAAAAAAAAAAAAAAAAAAAAAATCAAGAAAAAGGAAGAAGCTAAAACTAGTTGTTTACCAAAAAAAATGTTGTTTGATAGTCTTTGAATAAGCTGACACCATCTGGCATTGTTTGTTTGTTTGGCTGGTTGGTTGGTTCTTTGGCTGTTGGTGTCTTAGTTACTCTTTCTCTTTGCTGGGACAAATACCTGACACTCAAAATGAGGGAAGGAAAGGTTTATTTAGTACTGGAGATTTCATAGCTTAAAACAGCCTGAATTACATAGCAAGACCTCAGAGCCTTATTTGCTCCAGAGAAAAGGTCAGTGCCTCTGTCTTCTCCAAACATCTTCTCTCTGCCCAAGGCGGCCTCAGTCCAGGCTGCCCTGCTCTATAGGGTCTGGAGGAGAGGCTGGGGCACAACCCTGTCCAGGATGACCCTCTCCACCAAAGACCCCAGGCCCTCGGGGAGGCAGGGCACACCGCCAGTTTAACAGTTCACATCTCACCCCTCGAGCCCTGGTCCTCTGGTCCCATACCTCAAGCCACTCACTGCTCCTGCAGCCGCATCTGCCCCATGACTTACATGAGGCTTTGGGGGGAAAACTAGACACAAACCTTAACATTCTGCCCCTGGACTCCCAAAGTCTCATGCACATCCTTTTGTCCAAAAGGTATCTTAGTCCATCTCTAAGAGTTGCCAAAGTCCCAACAGTTTCAGCACTGCTGAAAAGTCCAAGTCCCAAGTCTCCTTCAAGATCCCAGGCAAACTCTCAACTGTGGGCCTTGTACAAATGAAAAGTTAAATACATCCAACATTCAAAGGCACAAGATAAACATTGCCATTCCAAAAGGTATACACAGGAGGATACAAACCTTTGGGGCCAAAACAAGTCCTCATTTTGAGAGTTGGGTATTTGTCCTAGCAATGAGAGAAGAACAACTAAGACAATTGGGTTGCTTTTCCTGTGTCAATCATAGTTGTTAAATATGGCAGGCTCAGGCTGGAGAGATATCTTGGCAGCACAAGGCCTGCTTGGCAAGTAGAAGGTCCTAGTACCACATGTCACGCCAGCCCGAGAACCAAGTATGGTGATATACTGTAACCCCAGCACTAGGGAGGCTGAGACAGGATGATCACTAGGAGTCTGAACCACATAAAAATCCTGTGTCTAAATAAATAAATAAGCGGCAGGCTCTGATAAAGAATAAATCTGAGACTTCATGACTATCGTGCTAAGTGAGGGATACAGAAGGTTAAATATCTCCTGGCTTCTCTTATACAGAAAATCCAAAATATAAATAAAGAGCAAAATAAAAGATAGATGACAGCAAAGAGCAAAATAGGCCATGTGGAGATGGGATGATATCTGGAGGTGAAGGGAAACAGGAGAGAGGGAAGGAAAGGAGAAAGCAAAGAGGGTCAGGATGTGAGATGATGATAGATAGATAGCAACTCCCCACGACGAATGCATCCTACATACTAATAAAAAGGGGAAAGCAGCAACATGATTTAAGTGAGGGTGAGTTTGCTACTGAGCATTCTTTTTTCCAAATTTCACCAATCCTTAACATGAGGACAGAGACAAGCTTGCTCAGGTCGAGTGTACGTGATTCTTCTGTTTAACCTTGAAACAAGTCTTGCTTCCTAAACACAGGATTCACTGCCTGAGGTACAACAATGCGTGTAGCTGTGCCTCTGTCTCTCAGTGAATGTGCAGTTACGTAGAGCCAAAATGTCTTCTCATAAGAGTTCAGGGACTTTCTCAGAAAAGCCACACACCATCCTAGACCGAATGCTTACAACTCTGACTAGGTTAGTGCAGACGATAGATCACTGCAGAGAAGGTGGATGCCGTGTGCCTTTGATCCGCCTCTCCTCCTGCTCTCCTCCCATCTCCTGCACACCTCCATCCCGGGTCAGCGAGCTTTCCACATTACCACAGAGGCCGGCTTCCACTCTATTTACTCCACCTGGGCTTTAAAACACTGAAAGTGAGCCATGCTGAATGGAGTTTTCTTGGCAAAGCCCTATATTTAGAAATCAAAGAAGCCACTTTTGTGGTGTTTGTGGAAGGGTTTTGTGGTAGAGTGGAAAGAGGAGGAGGTGGGCTTCTGCAGACAAGCAGCCCCTCCTGCCTCCTAGAAGCAAAGATTAGTTCAGGGCCTCAATGGCAAGGAGCCAAACCCAGTGGGCCCAAGGATGTGCCTAGCTCTCAGTCCCCGGGGATTGGCACTTGCCACAGGGAAAGTGGAGAGCCTTTTACAAGACAGGCTAGACATGCACCAGATGCTTGCATCCACAGAATCTTCTGTGCAGATCCCTGTTGGAGACTCTGCTCTCTGCACCCTGGCTCCTCAGTCACATGGTTTTGTTGTTGCAGGCCCCTTAAAACTCCAAGGGGATCCACGGAGTCCTGGAGATTGCAATGGGGCTTTCAAGTCCCAAGGTGGAATGCAGGGAAAGCCCTGGAGTAGACCACAACATGCCATAGGCCTGGGGCCTTCCTGGCAGGACGGATATCTCTATTCCTAGAGCGGAAAGTTCTGAGATTCTAAAGAAAGGGATCCCTTAGGGACTATAATGAATGTCACACTCCAGCAGCGCCAGCTCGGTTCAGCTGCTTGATTAATGACACAGGAGAAGACTGGAGGCAAATCTAGCTGCCTTACTGGCTGCCTGCCCTGGATAAGAGCCGGCACCTCACACACACACAAAGGAGACTGCAGAGGGCTCCTAAGACTCCTTCCAGAACCTGGGCCAAGGACAAACCTGTGCAGGGTCTGCCTTGGTCTCGGCTTCTGAGTCGTGAGAGCACAGCCACGTACCCTACCTAGAGCTGGCCAAGGGGAAAAAGGCCTCCTTCTGCTCCTTCCCAATTCCCTGCTCCAGCCAGGGGGAGGGGACCTCCTCAGCTGTTCGGCCTGGTCCTGTGTGGCTATTGGCTGACACATTTTCAAAGCGCCTCTCAAAGGCTTTTATGAAACTGCTGTTGCTGGGCAGCAGCTGAAGCCATTTGTCCTGGAAAATAGAAGGAAGCAGGTGTGGCCCTTCCCCCAACCTGACCCTCGATCACCCCCCAGCTGAGTGGGTTACTCTGCCTCTGTTTCAGTGAGCATGGCAAACCCCATCTTCGCATTCTTCCCCTAAGTGCAGTTACAAGCATCACTTTTCTCAGCTTCTCTTTAAAGGAAAGGAGACCAGTCCAGGGGCAGTTGCAGATGAGGCCTGGCTGAGCTGTACCAGGCTCCAGCAGGTGCAGGGCGCATCTCCCAGCGGGAAGAACAGCGGGCAGGCATCATCAGATGTCCCTGTGCACAGTCGGGACATCATCACAGCATCACTTATTCTTTTCTTAATTTATGTATTTGCTACAGGGTCTCACTAGGCAGCTCAGACTCACAGTGATCCTCCTGTTTTCAGCCCCCCCAGCGCTGGGCTTACAGGTGTGCACCACCATGCCTGAACTCAGGGCTGTCTCAGCACACCCAGGGGCAGGGCTGGTGCAGCATGTGGTGCTAGGGATCAAACCCCCATCCCTGTGCTTGCCTAAGCAGGCACTTAATCCATTGAGCTATCTCACCAGCCCCCAAAGGCAGCACTTTAAAAAACTTTGTTGGACAGCAAAATCTCAGCTTCAAAGGCCAGCACAGTTCTGAGTTACCAGCCCCTTGGACCACATCTTTGTCCAATCCTCCTTTGAGACACAGATAACTATTTCCTCCCTCAAAGTGTACCACAAAAGATGTTCCTACAGTACTTATATCAAAAGCAGCCATCACTGGAGAAACTAAAATTCAGGGTTGAACTCATTACTGTTTACACTTACCCTCATATCCAGCAGCCTAGAGCATTGAATGTTACTCACGCACAAAAAGATCTTAGCTTCCAGCCAGAGATGGGACTGGAGCAAGGTGAAACTGGGAAGCAGGACTCTTATCTAAATTGGCTGAGGCAAAGGCACCTTTCCAAAATATAGGTTAAGACATCAGGTTAGAATTGCATATTAAATCTGAGTAGTTTAGAACACCCTGTCTTATCCAGCACTGTAGAATAAATACATTATTTGTAACACCTGCTCAAAACAGATAACCCACTGGAGGAGTGAATGAAGATGTGAATGTAATTCATCTTAGTGGCACAGTCTGTGAATTGAAATCTTTGTCTGTCATCTACTCTCAGATCTTCCCTCCTGTGGAATGGAACTCTTGGCTTTAAAACTATAGTAGTATCTTTTGTATCCATCTGCTAACCTGAAAAATAACAATAGATAGATAGATAGATAGATAGATAGATAGATAGATAGATAGATTGATAGATAGATAGATGATAGATAGATAGATGATAGATAGATAGATAGATAGATAGATAGATAGATAGATGATAGATAGATAGATGATAGATAGATAGATGATAGATAGATGATAGATAGATAGATAGATAGATAGATAGATAGATAGATAGATAGATAGATAGATAGATAGATACCAATCCTAAATAAAGTATTTGCACTATCTATGTCTTGCTAAGTAAATACATTTATCCAGGGCTGGCCAAATAGCTTAATGGATTAAAGTGCCTGCAAGCAGGTGAAGAGGGGCAGCCGGGAGTTTGATCCCTGGGCCTGCTGTGTTGGCTCTGCCGCCAGGGGCACGCTGTGACAGGTGATTAAGACTGGGCATGGTGGTGTGCACCTGTAATCCCAGCTCTTGGGAGGCTGTAAACAGCCAGATCACTATGAGTCTGATCTAGTAGTGAGATCCTGATCACCCTGTAGACCCTTCCAAAAAAAAAAAATTTAGCCAATGACTTTTTAAGATATTCAACTCTTCACCAACTTTATTTGAGCCCTAAATGATAATAATGATGGGTCTTTCAATCCAGCTCAAAGGCATGAGTCACCATGAGATGACCGAGTACATTAAAGAAGATGAAAACGTTGAACCTTCAATGTGGACCAAATTAATACAGTAGAGCACCTACTGTACTTATTCATGGTACTACAGGCATATAGCCAAGGTGTTGCCTCTCTCAATGGAAGTGCAATAGATCACTGTAGTGAGGAACAAATAAGAAAAAAACAGGAGCACTTTATTTCCAGCAAGTTAATTAGTGCTCTCATCTTTCATTTTTCCTCCAGCAAAGTGCTTTTGAAACATCATCTGCAGAGCTACTCTGCAGTGCTACTCAAAGACAGCGGCATTCAGAATGGCCCTGGCCAAAAGTCGAATTCCAGCCCTGTGCCTTGATCCTCTGCAAATTCTCTCTGTAGGGAAAAAAGCATTTTCTCCTGCATTCCAAATTTGTGACAGAAATGCTTGCGGGGGAGGAATAGCTGAAAACAAGAACTTTGTGGGGGGCTAAGAAAAATGTTAGGTTTTTAGGACTTTATTTTCTCCAAATCTATGTTCACAGCATCCTCTCAACTTCTCCCTCTATTCTAAGGTGGAAATATAAAGACCAATATTCACTATAACCTGATTATCTGTAAAAAAAATTGGGCCAGCGCAGGGTCATGGATAATAACCACAGGCAATTCTGAAAATCACTTCAATTTGCCTTTGGCCTACATTTGTTTATGTGAGTGGATTTCAAAGGAGCTTCACCTTCCTAATTAACATTTGTTTGCATTCGCTCAGCACTCCTTCACTGGCAAGCCAGAGGGGTAATGCCAGGTGGGCAGGGGGTTGTCAGAAGCTGGTTTGAAACACAAACTGTGTCATTCATCCCACAAATATTTATTGAACATCAACAAATGATACAGCAGGGCACCGGTTCCACAGAAGATGTGAGCAGGATTGAAACTGACCCTGCCTGAAAGAAGCTTTCGACCAGGCCTGGGGCTCACACCTACAATCCCAGCACTCAGGAGGCTGAGCCAGGAAGACGGTTGCGAGTTCAAGTCCAGGCTGTGCTACATAGTGAGACGTTGTTCCGGAAAACCAAAAGCAAAGAAGAAAGGAGGGGGAGGGGAAGTGGGAGGAGGAAGGGGAAGAGAAGGAGAAGCAGCAGCCGCAGCAGCAGCAGCTTGCCATCTTCCTAGGAATATAATATGTTATATTAAGACTTCACCTTTACACACTGACTTCACTGTAGCTTCAGCTGTGAGTGCCAACAGCATTGTTTTTTAACCCAAATATCCATGGGACCAAGATGGCCTTTGATTTTATAGCACTTGGTTAATAACTTCTCCAATAACTATGACTTCAGTTTCTTATTTCTCTTTTTTATTAATTTTACTGAGAAACAAATAGCAATGAAACAGTTTCAAAACTGATTAGTAGGACAGTTACAATAATTAATACATCGCTTATCGTTGTCTTCATAGTGGTTACTCATAGTACAAGAAGCAGACATGATATCCTGTCCAAACACTATTAGTACAAATCCTTCTTCTCGTTGACTTAAGGCAAAGAGGCTGTATATCTATGCTAACTATTCTGTATATACAGACACAAAATGGCCCTTCATTTTTTTTTAGATTTTAATAATTTTATTGAGAAAGAAGTAGCAATGAGATAGTTTCAAAATAGGTTAGTAATACAGTTACAATAATTAATACATTACATATTGTTGTCTTTGTAGTAGGTATTCATAGTACAAGATGTGCAAATTTCTGTTTCTTTGCTAATATAAAATACAGGTTTCTCAATTTGCATACAACAATAGAGGAATCACTTCCCAGGGTATAGGAGAGCTCAGGCTAATGGGTCAGAAAGGTTTCACCTGGAGATGGCATGTCTGAAAGTGTGGAGCCGCTAGTCATTGAGGAAGCAGATAATGTTTCATGTTTTTAGTGAACCCACTCCCAGACAGGCCTTCCTTTCACTTTATCATGTCTTGAATCTGTGTCATGCTTCTTGTACAGCACAGGAGCTTTCCCATGCATGCCTTCTTGGGCTCATTGGCAGAAGGGACAGGGGTGCAGCTCCGCAGCACTGACTTTCACCAGCCTCTCCTCTCTAAAACTGCTTCTTAGCAAAGTGTAGTGGTGCACACACTCTTGTAGTCCCAGAACTCGAGTCTGATGCAGGAGAACTGCTGCAGGCTCGGAGCCAATGGATATTACAAATAAATAAATCAAAGTGCCTCCTTTCTACTCCCTGTCTATCACAATGTCTCAGTTTCTCTTCTCTCATTGCTGGGACAAATACCTGATACTCAAAATGAAGGAAGGAAAGGTTTATTTGGCTCACAGTAACTGGAGGTTTCAGCCCATACTCAACTGGCTGCAAGGCAGAGGGGCACATGACAGAGGGCAGCAGTTCATGGAGGTGGAATACAGCAAAAATAGCGAGAACAAATGCGAGGAATAACAGCAAAAATACCTGCAGAGAGCAAGTCTGTCTCCCTTAAATTGCCTCCCATCTATCCACCCCTGGCTGGGAGTAACACTCACACCCACAATCACAGCAGCACTCACATCCATGATCCTAGTGAATTATGAGTTAATCATGCTCTAGAAGTCCTCCCTGTGACCGCATGAGGCTTTGGGGGCACAACTGGACACAAATCATAGCACACATCCACTATAGAAAGAGGAACTGGCCTTTTGCATTATGTGTGTGTCATGTGCCTTCAAGCTCCACACACAGATCTGCACATGTCCACATGCGAGCCAGGCACAAACATGAGTCCAGCCCCAGTTGTAGGCTGCGACCTACGCAATCAGCTTCAGAGACCAAAAACCACTTTTGACATATAGTAAAATTGACTTGTTATGTGAAACTACAGATACTTGACACATGGTCTTATTCTGCATCACTCTTGTATTAGGGTTCTCCATAAAAGCAGAATGTTGTGGTTTAGATCTAAAAGGCCCCCCAAACTCTCATGTATTTGGAAGGTGGTTAGATTATTTATCAATAGATTCATCCATTGATGAGCTCAGTAGCTAACAGTGCTGTGAGGAGGTGCAGCAAGGCAGGTGCGTTCTCTTTCTCTTTCTTGGCTGCTGTGGGTCAAACAGCTTTCTTCCGCCATGCCCTTCCACCATGCCATTTCTGCTTAGCTTAAGCAGACTTTGAATTCAACTCACTGGAGACTCTGAGAAAAGTAAATCTCTCCTCCTTTAAATGATGGGGACTGGGTGTTTTGTCCCAGCAACAAGAAAGTGACTAAGACACAACACCAGCAACACATATAGACACATAGGAAGAAATCTATTATGAGATTGACCCATTCCACTGTGGAGGTTGAGAAGCCCAGGACCTACCAGTGACGCAGTTCCAAGATTCTAAGCCTTCATCCAGGTCCAAGGACCTGAGAATCATCTGCCTCAAAAAGCAGGAGATAGATGTCCAAAATTCTCCCTTGCTCTGCCTCCTTTCTCTATTCGGCCCTCAACACTTTGGATGATGCTCATCTGCACCTGCAGGGGCAATCTTGTTTATTCAGTCATCATAAGCACACCCAATAACAGTACTTTCAAACTATTTGGGAATTCCTTAGCCCAGATTTGTTGACACATGACATCAACTATCATAACAGTTTTTGTAAGAAAAGAGTACTTTACCTAAAATGTGCAACACTGATGTGGGTAAGCACGAAGTGTAGGGGTGACCCCATGACACTCACTGAGTAAATACCTGTGGTGCACACAAGCAAGCAATAACATAACTATGGGGCAATCTCATAACTAGAAGGCTGTGAATGGGAGAGTCATTAGTCCCCTCCAGTTCTCCCAGTGGGTTTCACATGCTCACAAATGTCTCCCATCACCCCCAGCTCAGCAACTACCCACATCAACAGCTTCTCCTACACATGAATGGTTTTAAGAGCAATCAGAATTTGGGGGCAAAGGACACTGGAACAAAAGTTCTTCCTCTCAGCACCAGATTCATTTCCCCCATGTCCTTGAGAAACATCTGGGAGACACATCCATAAATCAAGGGCAATAACTTGGCTTTTCTGTGCACCTGATGCTGCTAACCGTTCAACCTACCAGAAGTGAACTGTACAAGAGAGAGCTAAAGACCAAGGTACAGCAGATAATAGACACCTAAGTAGGATGGCCTCACCTGGGGATCTCCCCTGCTGGGGCTAACAGTTGACAATATATAAGTATGTTAATGTATACCAAAATTTAGATTTCACTGAGGAGTCTAACACTTTAAGCTGTCAGTGCTTCATACTTCGGCATGAACTCAATCTAGATTTAAACTGAGGTACAGACAAGAACAAGAAAAGATGCTGCCTGAGATACTTTATGACAAGAGAGGCCTCAAGGAAGGTCTGGAGGGGACGAAGGCAGCCTATTTTACTTTGCTTTGCTCAAGCCAGTCCAGCTGAGGAATATGGCTCTTCGCCCACTAGAAATCTGAAGCCAACTGTGCTTTGAGCCAGCTTTCTAAGAACACTGGCCATTTGAGCTTGGCTTTGAGGCTAGAAGTTGAGATCCAAATGCAAGACAGCATAGGTAGGGTGTGTCCAAGGAATCAGGGGTGTAATTAGACTGATATTCATCAAACCAATCTTACTGTTTTCATGCCTCATGACCCCCAACTGGAAGACCATTCCATTAATCCCCTGACTTGGAGCCACATGAGCTCCACTGCAGCCAACAAAAGTTCCAGGGCAGAGAACTACAGACAACTATTCAGTCAATGGAATCAATAAATAACCTTCACTGGACACTTCTATATGTCAACTTGATGCTTAGCTTTTCATGTGGATTATTTCCTTTGATCATTCTAGCATAAAGTTTGTAACTGTACAGATGATAAAACTAAGGCTTAAAAAAATTAAATAATAGGCTCTGGTCACTTTGCTTGTGTCACTGCGGCTTGTCCAGTCCAGGAGGGTGGACTCCAACCCTAAAGCAGCAGCAGCTTTGGCAAGAATGTCTGTTCAGGAATTTGAGTCCTCAAATGGAAACCAGGCCTCATGCCTTCACAGTGTGATCTGAACAAAGCTTTTTCTTCTGCTCCCTCACAGGGGGCAACGGGAAGGAAATGCCAGCTTGGGCCTCATCTTTGAATTTTCTTGTCTTTGAGGGAAAGCCACAGCCACTGTGAGCTCCTGTGCTGAAAAGCAGGCTCTCTGTGGAGGAACCCACTCCTGAGATGACATAAGCCCAGACAGGCATCTGAAGCCACCAAGGGACATACAGCATAATATCCATGACTTCTACAGTATGTCTTTCAGCTCCAGAAATAAGGGCTGGATCATTAGAGCCCTGCATATCTCAGCTCTGCTCCAACTCTCCTCCCACCAGGCTGGCTCTTCTTCAGGTTTGATTTTTTGTTTTTGTGGGTTTTGTTTGTTTGCTTGTTTGTTTGTTTGGATGTAGGGTCTTGTTACACAGCTTGAACTTGCAATGATTCTCCTTTCTCAGCCTCCCCAGCACTAGGATTACAGGCATGCACCACCACGCCCAGTTTTGGTGGCTTGTACAGAGCCAGCACGGCAGGTGGTATTGGGGATCGAACCCAGGACCTTGGGTTTGCCAGGCAGGTGCTTAGACCACAAAGCTATCTCCCCAGTCCTGTCTTTAGATTCTTAGTGGTCCTTCTGTTTCATGATTTTTTTCTCTCTCTATTTCTGTAGATGTGCATGCGCACACGCACACACACACACACATACGTGTGTGTGTGTGTGTGTGTGTGTGTGTGTGTAAACTTTTAAAGCTCTTTTGAGGGGGTCGGACACCTCTCTCTCACTTTCCTTTGAGTTTTATTCATTAATGGAAAAACTCAGCATTCTTTATTGTCACTCTAGCCTGTTTTACTATCTTCAGCTTTCTTTTTTTTTTTTAACTGAAAATCAAACTCAGGACTTTGTGCTTTCTAAGTAGGCACTTGTGCCACTGAGCTACCTCTCTGGCCCTCTCAGCTCTTCTGCCAGCTCACTGAAGTCCAGACATGGGGGTTTATTGACAGATTACATTCAATAACCAAGTTATGATTTACGAGAGGCACATGCTCTTCCCTCTCTAGCCAGGATGCTGTTGGCCTGTGAGCCACATGAAGACCAAGACCATGCCCTGTCCCGAGGACCTCAACCTCAGCAGAGCACAGCACCTCTTTTCTACTAACCTTGAGACCTCAGGGAAGGGGCTTCCTTAGCCCCTAGTGGCCTATAAGTGGCAACACGGGGCCAAGGGTGTCCCAAGGGGTTATAACCACTGGAAGTCAGTTTATCACAGTGGCCCTCCTCAGCCTAGATAGTATTTAAGAGTTCTAACAAGCTTTTTCTATTTCCTGTCTCTTGGGCTTGCCAGGCAAGTACTTAGACCACAAAGGTATCTTCCCAGCCCTGTCTTTAGATCCTTAGTGGCCCTACTGTGTCATGATTTTTTTTCTCTCTCCATTTCTGTAGATGTGAATAAGGCAGAGTTATAAGCAACTGCAAAGATAATTCTTATTTTTCTTTAACTTTCCCCATTACATTTCCTTTGTTTTATGACCTCACATGGAATTTCCTTACATGTTCGCATCTGTTAAAATAAGAATAATAAAAAGTATCCATCCCTTAGTTTTTATATCAAATAAAAATGCAGGCATGCTCAAGTCTCTGAATCTGACAATACCACCTGTGAGACAGTGCCTAGAAGAATTAAGTGATGTCCTAGGTCCCAAAGCCAGGGGCCAAGGAGACACCAGGATTCTGGGCTACAGAAGTGAACAATTTCTTCAGGGGACTAATCAAGCCCAGTCATTCCTCCACCATCATTTCACTCAACTCATGTTTCTGGTTCCATTGGCCTAGTGTGAATCACACACCTGTCCTCTTCACCAGGAGAGATCGCACAGCTCTAATCACAGGCGTGATACAAGTTGTGCATGCCTTGACCCACTCAGAGCAGGAAGGGCTTCAAATGAGCTAACTTCAAATTCTTCTCTCTCTGCAATATCCGTCCCCTAGCCAAACGACCTCCTTTAGCAAATGAATGAAGTACAAATCCTGCTTATCCCTGCTGGTCTGTGAAATTATTCAAATAACCCAAGCTTCCTCCTGCACACCCTGCTTGTTTATTCTCTTCCTGGTGCCATGCCTGTGAGGCCCTGCATGGCCCGCAGTGTCCTCCTACCCCAGGGGGTGAGTATGTAAGTCTAATAAAGCCCTAGTGACTTCTATCCAGTATCAGGTGTCCATCTATCCCCATAACAGGAACCCCTTCTCCACCAACGCAGTAAAGAGGAAGCAAATAAAACAAAAGTCCCCAAGGACTGCATGCCTCTGGGGGGAAGGGGACAACAAGGTGCTACTGCCAGAAGATGAGAAGGAACAAGGGACAGGAAAACCAACAGGCATGATTAGCACAGTGCCTGAGAAATAGAAATTGATCTAGTTGTTTCAAATGCTAGGTAGTAGGAATACTTTCTGTACCATTTGTACCATTGTCATGGTAATCAACAAAGTCTCTAGCAAGATTGCCTCCTATGTTTAGAGTATATTTTGTCCCACCGCTACAGCCTTTCCTCAGAATCCTCGTGACAGTGCACAGAGGTAAGTAGCAGGAAATCAAAAGCGTCTCTGAAGTACTGTAGAGCAGGGAACACAATCCAGAAATTGCGCTGGCAGGGGCACCCCCTTGCATGGGACTCCTGAGTTAGGCAGGCGGCTGAGGCTCAAGGGGTAGGTCACGCAAATAAAGTCACTGCCAGCCTCAAGCACATCACGATGAAATGCGTATGTATGCCCAGCACCCTCTATACAAGCCTCTCCTCTGTTTATTTATCTCTTCCAGGTTAAATTAGAAACACAACTCCTGGGAAGGATTGGCCTCCTTAGTAAACAGCGCAGCTGCAACGTGTCGTGCTATGTTCCAATCACCAGTGCAGACAGAGTCCTCTGACGCTGACAATCAACCTGTTGTCTGTTGTTTGGCCAATAAAGTGTCAGGTTTTTGTTTTTGTTTTCCTTAAAGGACATTACCGTGTCAGTGAATATTTCACCTTTGTAGAGATTTGGACTCCTTAAACTGAGAAACAAAATAGGACACAGACTGTGTACCTGACAGGAAGCAGAGCACCTGACTAGGACAAGACCCAGGGGGGAGAAAAAGAGGACTGAGAAGTGGCTGGGGACGCACACCAGTGACAGATCCTGAGACAACCGCTCCGTGGGCCGGGGTCAGCTGGCGTCGTTCCCATCATGTACCATGGGGCCATGCCATTAATTGCTATGGCTGCAGCCTGGCATGAGCCTACCCTCTGCGCAGTGGGTACAATATTATCATTTCACAGTGACAGTGAGGACTGTACCAACCCCAGAACTAGCTAAGTTCCAAAATCTCCAACCAGTGCACAGAAACTGCAATTCCAGCTCCTTGGACCCCAGGAGTCCTCCCTCCGTGTGAATCCCCATCCTCTCCTTTGCTGCCCTGCACCCTAGTACTTCTAACGTGTGTTGTTTAGAAAGGGAAATCCTTGAGTCATTGTGTGCACAGACTTCTGTGGTTTCAGAGTGTGAACAACAATAGCAGCAATGGAAATAGTTTTTAAGAACTTATTTTATGCCAGGAACATTGTAACTATTCTCTGTCCTTCTTGACAATAATCCTGCAATAATCCTTGTTATTCTCATTTAATAAATGGGGAAATCTACATTGCACAGGTGGTAAGTGGCAAAGCTGGATTTCAGATCTAACTGCAATGCTTCAAACACATCCACTGCCTTTGGGTAAGAATTCCGGACATGTCCCCATGTCCTAGTGGTACTGTTCAAGCTCCCCATGCTCCCAGGAATCACCTGTAAAAATGTGGTAGTTTTCCCCAAAATTTTCCTCCAGTATGTGGAACGTAAACTCCTACAACTACTTGGACGTCCATCTGTGGTCACACATGGACTCCTAACTCATCACAGACAGGTCAGGCTTTGCTCCTGGAAGGTAAGAAAATAGACACATCCCATCACCTCTGAATGTGGCCCTAAAAATCCACCTATCTTAGTCTCTTTCTAGAGTTCTGTATTGATGTTGCTTTTCAATACAGTCACACATCACCCACAGCTAGAACTTAAAAATGTCTTGGGTTTAGAGCACCATATGAACAGCATTTACACCTTTTAAAAAATGTGGGCATCCTTTAAAATATCCACACTTCATAATAAACAATACCATTTAGGGTGTTCCCAGCACTAAAGTGTTCTTTTCCTTCTGCTCTGTTGTAGTCATGGAGACCTCAGATTTGGTTCAAATGAGCAGACGAAATTAAAACTTGCACCAAAAGTTGCTATCGAAGCAAATAACATTGGCAGCTTACATTTCAGGGCTGTGTCAGAGGAAATCAATCAGTCCTCAGACGTTACCTCACTGTGATCTCTCACTTGGGTAGCAAACAGACAAGAGCTCTTGTTCTCTTCAGATGCACACAGGCCTCCCGGCAAAGACCAAGAAGCGGCAGGCATACTGCGCTGCGGGCCAGGGACATCAACGCAACTCATCCACCCTACTATTGGCAACAGATTGGTATTAATTGCTTGAATTTAATATTTTAATCAATTAAAAAAAAGCTAAAAATGAATCTCAGGTCACTCTCATGAATATACTGCTTTGAAAAACAAAACCAGGGGCTGGGGAGTTAGCTCAGGGGCATAGCACCTGCCTGGCAAGTGTGAGGTCCTGAGTTCAGTTCCTAGCACACACACACACACACACACACACACACACACACACACAGCTATTTGTCTGCTCTGCCCAGCACTGCTGACCTTGGTGACTGTAGCCATGCACATCTCCTACACGGCCTGGCTTTTGGGGGGGCTGCTCTAAAACACAAATCAAATCCATCTACTCAACGTTGTCCACGGATGAACTTAGAACTTAATGGTGACATAGAACCTCCTAATCCTGACCTCTCACCCGTTCTTCTGTCTCATCTCTCCCTCCCTGCCCCCAGTACACGCTATGGTTATAACAAGCTATTAGTAACTAGCAGCTTCTTACACACTCAAGCTGTTGCCCAGGCTATTTCCTTTGCTGGGAAACATCACCTCTTCCTACCCACACACATATACTCTAATACAGACCCCATCATGGCTTGCTGGGAGGAAAAATTATCTCTCCTTCCTGTTATTATTTTCTAAGTAACTTTTTTTTTATTACCAAAGAAGTATACAGAAAAGATACTATAAGGAGAAAACAGAAAGAAGAAAAGTAAAAGCACATATAATCCCATCATCCAGAGATAAAATCCTTTTAGCATTTTGAACTGTCTCTTAGTCTTCTTTATGTAATGTATAGAGACATTTCCTACATTAATTTGGCTTCCGAGACTCAACCTAAATGCCACTTCCTACAAGGAGATTTTTCTTACCTTTCTTACTGTTCAGTCCCCTACACCTAATCTCACTATTCCCACTCACCCTGCAGGTGGCATCTAAATGTCCCACCCTGAGGCACTCCTTTCCTGACCCCCAGTAGTAGGTTGCATCACCCCAGCCCCTCGCACTGACTGCTCATTGAGTATCTGAATTTTTATTTATTTATTTATTTATTTATTTTTAGGAAAGGGTCTTCAGGGTGTTCAGGGTCTCACTACCAGATTGGACTTGTGGTAATCCACTAGTTCACAAGAGCTGGGATTAAGGAGCGCACCACCACGCCCAGTCTTAATTGTGGTCTCAGTGCGCCCCGGAGGGTGGGGCCGGCCTGGCGGGCTTCGCAGCAAATCCCCAGCTCCTTCGCCTGCTTTCAGGCGTTTTAATCCACTGAGCTATTTGGCCTGCCCAGTATCTGAATTTGTAATTGGATTCCTAACAACACTCACTGCCTCTTCACTCCAGTGTTGGGCATCTTGGCTCCATCAGAGCCTAAAGGAAGACAATGGACCTTTTGCCCTTCCTCCGCCATCACAGAAGGAAAAATGATTATAGTGTAATTAAAACCACATTGTTAGTGCAGCTTATTCTTTTTACCTTCTAAACAAACTAGTTTACATACAAGAAGACTGTATCGAAATATCAGCGAGTCCACTTTCAGCTGTAGGTAAGAAAACCCACGGGAAGCGGTTTAGCCTTCCACGACTTTGTGTCGGAGCGTGAAGGAGGAAGCCTGGGGGCTGGCCTATCCAGCAGCTCAGCAGCATCTGCCAGGGCTCCGCTGCCTTTCGTAGAAAACATCTTCCTCATAGTTTCACAGTGACAAGAAATAGTTCCAGGTGTCATATATAAAACAAATGGCGGTCTGCAAAGAAGCCAGATACTTTCATGCACGTCCATAATTTGGCAAAGGAACCTCAGCACCCCTCCACCCCAGCTCACTTCTCGGGTCCCATGGGTCCCCATGAGTCCATGCCTCACCCAGGCATTTGGCAGGGCGCGCGATGATCACTGCTGCGCTAGATCAGCGGTCTCCAAGCTTTACCGCCCAGCGTGCTCACCTAGAAGTGACTGTGATGGTTTACATCTAGATCCCGCAAGAGCCTCGTGTACTCACAGGTGAGGCTTCGGAAAATGCTTGATTGTGGAAGTGCTGTGACCGCACGTGCTGCTAGGAGGTGGGGCACGGTCAGAAGAGGAGCGTCACTGGGCATGTCCGGGGAGATGCATCCCCCTAGCCCTCCCTCTGCTTTTCCCTTCCCACCAGGAAATGAGCAACTTCCTCCCCAGGGCCTTTCATCCTGCAGTTTCTATGCTTGAGCCTGGCAAATACTGACTGAAGTGTCTACAAACATAAGCAAGAATAAACCTCTACTCTTAAATTATGGTCATCGGGTATTTGTCCCAGTGATAACATGGTGACTAAGACTGTTTCCCAGTCGCCTTGCTTGCTGGGATTTACCACGAGATTTGGCTAGAAAATCTGGGATCAAGTTTATGTTGCATTTATAATAACTTCCCAGGTGACAATGATACTGATACTACTCGTTATGAGGCCATGTATGAAAAACCTCTCTGTCTCTGTCTGTCTGTCTGTCTGTCTGTCTGTCTGTCTGTCTGTCTCTCTCTCTCTCTCTCTCTCTCTCTCTCTCTCTCTCTCTCTCTCTCTCTCTGACACACACACACACACTGCAGTACTGAGGATTAAACCCAGGGCCTTTGCACTGAGGTATATCCCTACTTTTTGTTTTTTACACTGACTCTCAATGAGCCTCTGCATTGTCTAGACTTAGCTCAAACTTGTGAGACTCCTGCTTCAGCATTCTGAGGTCCTAACATGCAGGGATAACAGACATGGACCGCAATGTCAGGCTAGAACCTCTGCTTTAAACAAATCATGTTCTGTCCTACCATGGATAGGAAGAAGACCGAGCCTGCCAGCTATCTTGGTTGCCTGAGAGCTACCTACACAGAACCGTGGTTTTCTACCAAGAAACAGCAAGGTAGCCATAGACGGGTAACATTAAGGTCTCCCACAGTGAAATAGAGTAATAATAACTAGAATGTCCTGTGAGTTTCAGATGCATCAGAATCACTCTAAAACAGACTATCTATTTTTAACTATCCCAAATAATTCTTTGAGGTAGGTTGTACCAGTCAGTGCTCACTAGAGAAACAGTTTTAATGCAAGATGCATAAATATATTAGGACTTAGAAGGCAGCTTATGCTAGTTGCCCACAGAGTCAGGTGTGGAAGGATGTGAAAGGCCTCTCTGTGCATTCGGGATCCAAAAGATCCAGTCAGAGGCTGAGGGCCTGGAGCTCAGCATGTGTCCCATGTGAGTCTGTATCAGGAAGCCAAAGGGTCTGCGCTAGAGGCTGAGAAATCTGCACTGGAAGCCAGGAAATGATGTCCAAGGCAGAGATGAAGACCAGAGCTCCTCTAAGGAACAGAAGTGAACCTTCCTCCTTCATTTCTCTTTCATTCCATCCAGGCAGCCAGCCTGTGAATTGGCACCACTCACACCCAGGATGGGGCTTCTACAGCAAATCTATTGAGTCCCACCTAGAACTATGCTGATCCAATTCATTTGGGCATTTCTTACTCAAGTGGACACAATCATCTAACTATCACGTAAGGTATTATTATGCCCACTTACAGATCGAATGATTGAGAATCAGAAAAGCCGCAGAAGTGGCCAATGATTGTACTGCTAGCAACTTCTATAGACTGCACTTAAACACAGATTCATATGACTCCTGTAGCCCATCCTCTTAGCTGCAATGCAGTTCTGTCATGTGGTTCTTCTATGCCCCAGATCATTATTTAAGGACAAGTGCAGATGCCACCACCTGGATTCACCTTGGCAATGTTCACAATTTTTAGTGAAAAAAAAAGTGCATTTCTAGGTTAGGTAGAAAATTATGCTTGGTGCTTGAATGATTAGAAAGTCTTCTAGTCTGTCCCATCTCAACTTCCAGAGCATAATTAGCAGAGTAATATGTGTCTCAAAAAATTTAGAAAGAATTTGTAGTACAATACTTTACCCAATCTCTGGCAAGGGACATGTGAGTAGTTCTCATTACTATTCCTAGCTCTAACCTAGGACTCCCATCTGCAAAGTGAAGGCCTTAGAATATCTAGGAAGATGAGGCTCAAAGCTAGAGGGAAATGCCTGATAAGCTTTCCTTTCTCTATATTCTGTTAGAGGAAAGTGAAAATTATTCTCATCTTCAATTTCAACAGGGGGAAATGAAGCTGAGGATGGGAGGAGTTGGAGGGGCATAAGAGGCTGCTGAAAGCATCAATCACTTTCCTGAGGATGAGAGTCAGGCACATTTTCCTTTCTCACACCATGAGAGTCTCCATCCCTTTACACACCAGTGAATTTGAACTGAAGTTGTTGAAGTGAGATAGCACATTTGACTTCCACACAGATGTGAGAAGCTCTCCAGCTCATTTCCTCAGTGACACACTGAAGGGACTTATCTGTGACTTAAGTAGTAAGTCTGATGTGCCGGGCTCTCAGAGGCTTGCCTGAGTGGATCTCCCTGCCTGCAGGACTCCCTCTATCCCATACCTATGTTATGCTTGAGTTATTTCTCTGATGTGTTTTTCTCCATAGAATCTACCACTGTGTACAATTACAATGTCAGTTTACTTGCTAACTCTCTGCCTTCCCTGTAAGAAGGTAAATTCCAAGAAAGGAGGACTCTTGTGGGTCTTCGTCACTGATTGGCATCCCCTCAATCCCTAGAACAGCCCCTGGTGTGAGGTAGTTACTAATTAAATACTCATATATGTTGAATGGATGAAGAAATAAGTGACTAGATATTTAAATAACAGAGATAAACTCATCTCTTTTCCTGAGCTGGAATTTTTTATTGGTTAAGAAGACAGTGACTCAATTACCCTAGCAAAACACTCATTAATATTTCATCAGCCGGGCATGGTGGCGCATGCCTGTAATCCCAGCACTTGGGAGGCTGAGGCAGGAGGATTGTTGTGAGTTCGAGACCAGCCTGAGCTACAAAGTGAGCTTGAGGCCAGCCTGAACTGCATAGTGAGACCCTGTCTCAAAAAGACAAAAAAAAAAAAAAAAAAAAAAAATATTTCATCAAAGGAGAGAATATCTGCATAACTAGAAGGGTACACCTTGAGGGTCTGAACTCCATGCTAGATTTAGACATGCCTTGGTATGATCAGAAGTGTTATGAGTTTCACATGAAGGAGCCAAAGTACCTCGTGGCATGGAGCATGTGAGGTAGTAGAGAAAGACTCTAGGGCACACCAGTGCTAAGGAACATTTCTCAGCCTAGTCAGGTTCTGCTCTCCATCCCTATGTTTCCTATAACCAAGAACTTATATCTGAGTCCCACAAAGAAGCAATTAAGGCAAATCCCAAAAGAAAACAGAATGGACTGAGAGTGGAGCAGTGGGCAAGCAACATGTACATCTGGAAGGGAAAAAGCCAAGATGACACCAAGGCAGCACCACAGTACTCTCAGAGGCATCAGAAACATCTCCAGAAGGCAGTGGTGGCAATAGCTTTAGTTGACATTGGCAGCATTCACTATATCAGCTGCGGTGTGGTGGAGCCTTGATATGATCAGTGGCCATAACATCAGCGTGACCTTGGAGATATCATGTGACCAGGCTGACCTAAAAGGAGGAAGTGGTAGGCTCCACATGACAGCCTACAAGACAAGTCAATTAGCACAAAATAAGCAACATAGAATCTGAATGTGCAAAATAATACGAGAGGAGCATCAAGGGAACCAAAAGACAAACATACTATTTTCTGGTTATCATTACCCTCTTTTATAGAAAGTCTTCTTTTTATAGATTTAATTGCCATAGTAATTGTTTGCTTTAAAAAAAAAAAAAAAAAAAAGGTAACCCAAATAAAATTGGGCCAACTTCTCACCTTGAATTCAATCTCAACTCATTGACACGTTAGAAAAACATGTGCACATTTACAAATCTGACTCTAAGAACATCAAATGATTTTTTGGCAACTATCTAAGGGATTTAGTGAATGTGAAACCCTTTTCCCTAAATAAACATTTCCTTAAAATGGTTTTCAGAAGTCATATTTGCATACCCCAACTATCACTTGCCAGGGACTGAAATCTTCCATGTTCCCCAATTTCTTTCTGATCTCAAAACTCACTCCCCATCCATCTTTATACCTGGTCCTGTGTCTTCTCCATGTGTAACCATTAATCCTGATCTTCCAACTTTATTGGATGAACAAACACCTGGAAGGTTAGTAAAGGGCACTCCTGGGTATGTCTGAGTGGGTCAAGGGTGCACGGCCTTCCCACTGTACATGGTTCCCAGCCCATTCTTCTCTGACTCCGTCCCTGCCTTGCTTCCCAACCACCATGAACTAAGCAGAGTTGCTCCACCACCCTTCTGCCACGATGATTCTTATTGAAGGCTGCAGCTCATGTATTGAATGAGCCCAAACCACAAACTAAAATATGCCTTTCCTCCTTTACATTGTGGGTGTGGGGTACCTCAGTGATAGGAAACCTAACTAATATGCCATCCCTGCATCCGCTACAGAGCCCAGAACTGCGTAGCTGTGGGGAACCACCTGGGCAACTCTCCTTAAAAGAAGAGAGATTGTCTTCAAAAATCCATTTTGACTATGCCAAAATGACCCTATTTCCATGTATTGATATGTACCGAGCTGACGAGGACTTTTCCTTGTCCTTTCAATGGGATTTAAGCAATGCATATTGGTCTAGCCAAGGAACTGGTTGTAGACTTTGAAGACAGCATGTGTATTTCCCTGAGCACCCCCACTTGCTGCTGTTTAATATGAGCCAGGTCTAAATGGGATGAAGAGCCAGTGCTCCACACTGTTGGCTGGGGTTCAGCCTTGAGATAGAAGCTACGACTTCCTGGGGCTTGAAAGGTTACACATAAGAGCTGAAGCACTGACCCCAAAATATTAGATACCATCCCAGTTGTGTAATGTAGATTACTCTCTACATATCCTTCTCTCTGCATATTGCAGAGGTTAATGCAGGCCTCCCACCTAGCCCAGCTCACAGTACTCACCTACTTCCTGCCATTCGCAGTCATTCATCCTCAAGTTACTGCTCCTTCATGATTGAATAAAACATGGATTCTACCCTGGGTCAAGGCCTTTATTCCAGATAGCCATCACCATGGCTGAGTTAGGACCCCTTGTCTCCCCATAACTATAAATATGCTTCAGTGTCTTTATTTTCTCTGTGGGTTGCATTGAAAGTGGTAGATTGAAATTAACTTGAAGGGATTCTAATAACTTATTCATGGGATTACAAATATAAACTACCTGGGCCAGGAAGGGTTCTCTACACATAGCAAATAAAGATCATTCCTTCCTGGAAAAGGAGTGATAATACTTATGATCATTTTTTCCCCTGGTAAAGCGCTTTTAAAAAATAATAATTTTAAGTAAGAACAAAGACTAGACTCCTCAAAATTTATTTATAAATAAAAATGTATCTGTCAAAAGGTATCACTCAAAGAAACAAGAAAATAATGTAAATTCAGAAGAGATGGCAAGATCTATCTTGCTTGAGATTATAGATATAAAATTTCTTAAAATGTTTAAAATCCAAAGGAAAACCCTAATTTTAATTTACATGCATTAGGAAGAGAAAAAAAGCTGTTGCAGAGAAATCAAAATAAATACAATATGCTCAAACTATTTATATTCACTTTTTGTTAGTCAAGGGTATAAAGTGTTATGTAACTTGGATTACTTATGAAATTGTCAGGGTTTTTTTCCTCCAAACTCCCTATCCAATTTGACCACACTCTATTTTTTCAGTCTAACCCATTTTACATACCTTACACTGCAACCCGTTTATGTAATTGGCCTCAGCCTCTCAGTTCTTCACACACTTTCCACTTCTTCAGAAAGATGTTTAAGAGCTATCGCTCTTTTCAACAATCTGATCCATTTACTATGGCTGAAAATGTCTCTTACCTATTTTATTCATCATTTTACATTTTCCTAAAAGATAAAATGGGCCTGAAGATGAAAAAAAAACAACAACAAAAAAGACTTTTCCTGTTTTTTTCTTCTTTTGTTTTCCTTCATCTCCCCTTGGGCCTTCATATTTCTAGTTTAGAGAACCAAAATTACAAATATATTATTGAGAAATTCCTGGATCTAACCACAGATCAACACAGAAAAGTAGTCCTAAAATAGCAATGTCCTGCATGGTGTATTTTGAAAGATCCTTCACTGTAATCTCTTATGGTTTCAAATTCCTCCTGTAGGAGAGTATATACTTTGAGGCAGGAGCTTTGGGCATTCTGGTGAAATGAGCGTTCAAAGAAATGTCACTTCTTTGCTCAGCGTTGTCCACTGACGCCCAACGGACTATGAAATAAAGTCTAATTTCTTCAACTGGTCATTGAAAGCTCTTGGTGATGGGTAACTCTGCCTCTTCCCCACATTGTCCCCATGATTCTCCTTCAGAAACTCAGAACCACCATGCAGCAGGACCACTGTGCTTTCTGCTCTCACTGTGCCCAGTGCCTTTCTTGCACCAGTCATTTTATGTTCCCAGAGCACCGCCCTCTCTTGTTAACCAGGTGTACTTATCACTACCTCCTGCAGCCTGTCCCATCACTCATCAGTCCCACCTTAATTATAATTTTATATGTGTGTGTATCTATACCTACACATTCTACATTGCCTCTGATTTGATAAGACCTCCCCCGCTTTGAAATAACAGGCCCCTATGTATTCATTCATTCCTGAAATGTGTCTTTAGGCTCTATCAGGTGGCAGGTTCTAGGACTTGGGGTACTATAGCGAAAAAGAAAGAATTCAAGCTTATTTCAGCAAAACTAAGGGAGGAGAAATGCATTGGCTCATATAACTGAAAGGCTAACTTTGGTGTCAGTTATAACTGGATTGAGAGACATCATTGGAAATGAATCTCTTTCCCAACTTTTCCTCCCAAAGTATTTATTTTAATTCTGCTTTCAGCGGGTCTCTGTCAGTTTGTATCAGGATTTCTTCACAGAGTAGAAATGGCCACTGTCAGCACTAAGCTTTAACCCTCCTGGAGCTAGTAATGCCAGTGAAAGCAGTGTTCCTTTCCCAGGGAAAAGGCACGTTAGGGCTCTGCTGAGCAGAGGGTGAGCCAGAGCCATTTCGCTTGAGCTTCTCTATGTGTCTGTCAGTCTCTTTCATGTGTATGAAGTCACTTCTAGCCATCCTGATGCAGGAACATCTTTTAGAAATACTTCTGTCACTCAGTGCAGTGATTCACCCAGCTTTACAGTGTGAATGATTTGCATCATAACATAATGAACAGCAAGAAGTATGTCTGCAGCCCAGGAGAACTGAAGTTGGACTTTTACAGTCTATGGGAAATCCTTTCAACCACACATATGTAAAATCCAAGCATAGAGCTTAGTTTTGTTATTGTCTAATCAAAATATACACTCCTCAGCACAGTGCATGCCATCATAAAAGCCCCCCTATGCTGCACACAATCATAACAGCCCCATTACACTTTCCCCCTCCTTGATAGAGACAAGCAACATGAAACAGATCAGAACTGTCAGGACAGAGGGAAGGCTGGTGGGGCATCCTAGTTTTCTATACATGAAATTATATGTTTCATTCATCCCTATGTATCATGCTTTGTCCCATCTGATTTATCTCATCCTGATGAGGAAGATAGATCCAGAAAAAAAAAAAGAATTGTAAACTTGCCTCCAGAAAGAAAAAGAAAAATGGCCTGAAGAAGCTACCATTTTTCACATTTTAATGACTGAAAAGTCAATGACTATTATGAACGAGTAATTTGGTTACATAATTGTATTCGTTATCCATTGCTGCTTCAGGAATGATCTTATAATAGTTTCCTGGTGCTACCATAACAAATTATCTCAAAAATAGATGACTTAAAGCAACAGAAAAATAACTCCCTTGTAGTCCTGGATGCCGGGTATGTGGAGCAAGGGTAACATTAAAGCTATGGGCCCTCCTCAGCTCTTTTGGAGTCCTTCTTTGCCACACTTAGTTTCTGGTAATACCTGAAAATCCTTAGTGCTCCTTGACTTCCATAGCATCTACTTTTATTGTCCCATGACCCTCTCACCTGTGCCTAGATTTGTCTTCTTATAAGAACTCTAGTCACTGCAGGAAGGACTCGTCCCACTCCAGTAGAAGCAAGACATCAAGTTAAATAATTAAAATCTTTAACAACCCCTTTTCCAAACAAGGTCAGATTCTGAGGTTCTAAGTGCTACAGATTCAGGAGGACATTATTTAACCAATTCTATATTGCAAAACTTAGCATTTTAAAACAATGAAGTTGATGGCAGCGCATTCCTATAACCCCAACACACAGAGCCCAAAGCAGGAAGATTGCAGTGTTTGAGGCCAACCTGGGCTACATAGTGAGTTCAAGACCAGCCTGAACTACAAATCAAGACCATGTCCCAAAAAAAAGATCATTAGGGACCATTGCAGAGGTTTCCTACTACAATATTAAGGCTGCTCAGTTCTTCATAGCAGCAATTTTTAAAGGTATCTAAATTTCATAATAAATTGCATTTTCCTCAGAATCACTGATGATCCTAAATTTTAAAAGTATTACTGATGTGTGCCATAAAATTAACTACTAAAACAGACCCACAAATACAGCAGATGCTCCCAGTGCTCCAGGGCTTTAATCTCAGGAACTTGCTGTGGACAAAAACTTGCTCCATTTTCATGTTCACGAGGCACGTCTTAGATCAAGAGCACACCAACTTTTTCTATGGTCTCAAACTGAGCAAACCCTGCCAGTCACCCAGGGATGTCCTGAGACACAGGCACAGGAAGATGTTGGCGACAGAAGTCCAAGAGCACCTCCCATGTGGAGGAACAACAGCAAGTACCCAGTATGTTGTAAGACTCCCTGAGTCACAGTAAAACAAGAGTTGAAGTTGATGCTCTCTACCACAATTGATTGGGTTGAGTTTGTGATATTGTTGGTAATCCAGAGATGGTCCACCTTCTACTAGGTTCTGTGGCTTGAATTCTGGTGGATTTAGTCATGCTGTCACGTCCAATGATCCAATCATCCAGGCCTTCTAGCTTCACAAAAGAAAGAAAGAAAGTTTTAAAAATAAAGCTCAACCTAGATGTATTGGAACATGCCTATAACCCACCACTCAAGGCTAAAGTAGGAGGACATTCAATTTGAGTCCATCCTAGGCAGTTTAGCAATTGACAGAGATCCTATCTCAAAATAAAAAGGCCCTGGGTTCTATATCCAGTAATACAAAAAATTAATTAATTAATTACAATCCCACTAAAGTAACAAAACATTAAGGTTAGCAATTAGAATAACATTTATATACATTTTGAAAGATTTAGTATATGAAAGAGTTAATAATTTTTTTAGAACAGGATGTACAGGGTGTACCGGGCCTCACCGCATAGGTCAGACTAATACTGATCCTCCTGTTTACAGACTCCCAAGTGCTGGGATTACAGGTGCTCACTGCCATGCCCAGTCTCAACCTCTATCCCAGCATGCTCCAGGGATGGGGCCATCATGGCAGGCCAGGGGATCCAACTCCTGGGAGGGGATCAAACTCCCAGGTAATTAACAAATTATGAACAACTTCTATTAGCACTGCTTAAATTTCCTCTAGATACTTGGCATCTGGGTCTGGTAGTAGTGCTCTATGGCTTCTCAGTAGCTTGCAGTTCACAGTTTTTAGTTAATTGTAGTTAATTTTCCCTGGCACTGTGTCCCAGGGAAAGAATTTCATTTTGCCTATGTGACACTAATTCCAGAAAAATCCTTGGATTTCCAAAACTTCTTTGTTTTAAAGAAAAACCACGTTGGGGTTTACTAAGCTTGTTTCTGTAGGACGCTTGCAAGTATCTTTCTGGAAGCCCTAGCTGACCCTCTTTTCCTGGATGCATAGAGATAGGTCCAGACTGTGCCTCAGTCCTAACATTCTGGCTAAATAATGCTTCTCTTGTAATCTCTATCCCACCTCCATCATTCCAAGCAAAGCTAGAAAGTAATGCACCAGGTACTAATGAAGCTGGAAGGGCACAGCCATCTATCTTCATGGTTGGCCACACACAGGAGAACACACAATGGAGCCCAGCAGTGGTGGCCTGTGCTTTCCAGCAAGTCCTTGATCTCCAAAAGCCCAAGAGCCATGCCAGCCATGAAGCTTGGATAAGGGCTTGTGTGGTCTTGGACCCTCCTGGTTGCAGCTGGCTTGTTGGCCCCCAGAGCAGTGCCCATCCTAGGGGAGATAGGACAGGGAGGTGAGTCATCCTTCAGCTCCTCCCTTTCTCACTCACCATTCTTCACTCCATTCCAGCAAATAATGAAGTCAGCTTTTAATGGATGCACCCCACATGTCTTGGGCTCAACCTAAGCATGTTTCTGCTGTATCTTAGTTAAAGGATCAGACCATGGTTAAGAGCATGGTGTGACTTGGGTCGGACTGCCTGACTTCCGATCCTGCTCCACCACTTGCTGTATGCCTTAGCTCTTTGTCTGTAGAATGAACTAACAATGGGGTTCATGGAACAATTGGGAAAATATTCAATTTAGAGTTAATAGAGAGAATATGTCAAAAGTACTTGGCTCATCCAAAGTACAATTTACATATCGGCTAACACATTTCTGGATTGAAGATGGTTTATGATGAACCAGGGTTTTCTTCCCTTTATAACATTTCAAGGGAGTAATACTTGACATTCTGCTCTTTATTCATTCTCATAAAATGTGAAGAATTTCCAAATACAGACTTTTTATGAAAGACTCATGACCTAAGTGGAATTAGATAACTAAAAGTTAAATATAGTTCCTACAGGGTATTTTGCTTAATGTTAGAAACTTTTTAATACCAAATAATTCTACAAAGATGAGAAATTATGTGATCTTTTCTATATTTTTCTTTGTGTTATACTTCACTTAATGTTATGTATGTTTAAGTTCAAAGAGTATATACATTTTTAAAATCACCCCAGCTAATGCCTTATCTTATTACGAATATTAATCTGCATCCTTTCTTATGTATTTATCTGACAGTTCTTAGTAATTTTACATAATTAAGTTTCATAATTATGTTAATTGTAGAGTTTTTCTTTTTTATCTTTATTTATTTATTTATTTTTATTGAAGAACAAATAGCAATGAGACAGTTTCAAGACAAATTAACAGGACAGATTCGACAAATCAATGCATTTTGAAATGTTTTCGTAATGTTTCGGTGTCGTACAAGATGCATACATGATATTATACCCACAGGCATTATTATGGCAGATGTCTCTAATCAGTGAATGAAGAGAGTGCAGCTATATACCTATCTTATTTCTCTAGAGCTGATTTACATCACAGATTCAACAATTAACACCCTCTACCTTGTTATCTCCCTAGTGTTTGTCAATAGTACTAGAAGCCAATATAATATCTTATCCAACCACTATTAGTACAAATCTTGCTTCTCATAGAATTATGCAGAAGCACATCATATTTATCCTAACTGTACTGTTTATACACACACATCATGATTCTTCCTTTGTATTCCCCTGTTTTTTTGGTCTAGACCATGTCAAAGATGAGCACTCCGGGGGGCTGGGGAGATGGCTCAGTGGAATAAGCACTTCCCTGGCAAGCACAAAGACCTGAGTTCAATCCCCAGTTCTGCCAAAAAAAAAAAAAAAAAAAAAAAAAAAGATGAGCATTCCATTGTCATTAAACCAATTTAGGTGCCTGAACTAGGTGACACAATCAAACACAGTCCAGCATTCCACAATAATAGTGAGTTATCTGAAGAAGTTGTTGACTAGAGCCATTTACAGCTCAACTTATTATGGCCCCACATTATATACCTCATTTTTATACTTTTCTGCTGGATGGTTAAGACCAAGATAGAGCAAGACCTATATGCCAAACTATGTAGCTTTTGTTTCTGATGAGGTCAGTGAAGTCCCCTCAGGGTTCATCTTGTAATCCTGTCCCTAACTCTGTAGATCCTTTGTCTGTGTCATCCATGCAGATGACTCACAGTCAATGCTTGACCAGTTTGCTCTCTATGAGAACCTGAGAGAAAGTTTTCTCTCCATGTGACTCTCCTCAGGCACACTATAGAACTTCAATCTCTTTCCTCTGTGGCTCCATAATCTCCTTGATCAGAAAACTTGGGCCACAACTGAGTTTCATGATGTTGCACTACAGGTTCTCCTATATCCTGAGTCTTCGCTGACCTTGAAAGGCTAGGACCAACATGTTGGCTGGCCTTGTGGCCCTTCTATTTATCCAATTTTGATCTGTGAACTTAGGTTGTTAACCCCCCAGAAGAAAAGCTGTTTAGTACCCTGCAGCATATGCCGTATCTGACTCAATTGTCTTCAGTTGTTGTTGTACATTTCTATTTGTATTTCTTCTTTTGACTCCTTATACTAGAGAGACTATATGATATTTGCACATGTGTGTCTGGTTTATTTCACTTATGAGTGTATGTTCAAGTGGCATCCACTTCAATATAAATGCTTCAAGTTTATCATTCTTTATAGCTGAGTAATACTCCATTATATAGAAATACCACATCTTTTTCAACCATTCCTCATGTGATGGACATCTTGGTTGTTTCCAAGATTTTGCTATCACAAATTGTGCTGCTATAAACATAGGTACACATATATCACTATGATATAATGATTTCAGTTCCTCTCGGAAAATTCCCAGTAGGGGGATAGCCAGCTTGAATGGGATTTCTAGTCCTACTCTTTTGAGGAGTCTCCACACTGATCTCCACAATGGTTGTACCAGTCTACATTCCCACCAGCAGTGGAGAAGTGTTCCCTTTTCCCCACAACCTCTCCAATATTTGTTGTTGGTTGATTTCCTTATAATAGCCATTCTTTCTGGAGTGAGATGGTATCTCAGTGTTGTTTTTATTTGCATTTCACGGATGGCTAGCGATGTGGAGCATTTTTTCATATATTTATTCGCTTCTTTAATTTTGTCCTCTGAGAAGTATGTATTCATCTCAGATGCCCATTTCTGAATTGGGTCTTTAAATCTGAGGGCCCTGTTAGATCTTAGTTCTAATTTTCCTTTTAATAATAAGTATATGTTTAACTGAATAAATCACATAAAATATATATATTTTTACTACAGGTTATAACTAGAATAAAATTCTCCTATATTTAAATATTCCAATATTCTGATACTATAGTATCAATAATAATCACAACATATCCAGTTTATAGTGATATTCTAATAACGGTGAACTAAATGGTTATGTAATCACAGCTCATACTCGAGTTGAGAATGTCAAGTGATGTTGAAGTAGACATTGATCTTTTAGGCTTCCAAATATACACCAAGGCTGAATAGCAAAGTATCTGGCAAAATATAAACGCTGAAGCCAAGCTTCAGAGTATCCATAATATTATAGAACAGTACGCAAGAAAGACTCCAAATAAGGGATGAAGAGATGGCTCAGTGGGATAAGTGCTTCCCTGGCAGGTGCAAGGGTCTGAGTTCAATCCTTAGTTCCACCAGAAAAAAAAAAAAAAAAAAAAAAGGGCTGGCAAGATAGCTCAGCGGTCTAAAGCGCCTGCTTAGGCAAGCTCTCAGGGACCACGGTTCAATCCCCAGCACCACATGCCATGCCAGCCCCTCCCCCCAGGGCAGGCTGAGCTGACCCATCTGTGATGTGTAGCAAGATACTGTAATAAATAAATAAATTTAAAAAAAAAGAAAGACTCCAAATAATAACAATGTGGGAAGGTGCCCATGACAGCATCAGAATACTTACGAAAGCAGAATCATATTAATAATATGATCCAAACCACTTTCATATGAACTCTTTAGATTCTGAAGGACAGAGAGAGACCTGGCTGTGCATGGTGGCTCACATCTGTAATCTCAGCACTCAAGAGGTTAAAGCAGCAGGAGCTCAAGTTTAAGGACAGTGCAGGATAACAAGACCCAATCTCAAAAAAAAAAAAAAAAAAAAAGAGACCCACTCTAAGTAGCCAAGATAAAAGAAGTTAAACATATAGATAAGCATAATGTCAGTGAGATCCAAGAGCAGACACTTAATGCAGCTGAAAGAGAGGGGGAAAATCAAAACAGCAGAAGAACTATGTGTGGTGAAATCTACATCTAAGTGACGGGGTATTAAGATGCAATGGCTCAAATTCATAGAACTAAAATAAAGCAGATTTCAAGATACTCAGGACTGAACAGAGAACATCAACAAGGCTAGCAACTACATTAAAATTAAAAGAGGTAAAGGAATAGCATAATACTCATATACAATGAGAATCAATAGATAATAACCTAATATAGCCAATCAACTATCAGCAGAACAATATACTACCACCAAAAACACTAGAAAAGGAGTCACTTAATGATGGTTTCCCTTAGCAAGAAAAAAATGGAAGGAGGCAAGATATTTATTTCTCTTATAAGACTTTTTGCATAATTATTTATTTACATTCAAATATATATTACTTGGATAAGAAAATTGTATTCAGCAAAATAATACAATTCACACACCTACAATACTTAAAAGGCAATGGAATACCCATCTCTGATAAAACTAAACAAACAAAAAAAAGAGATACAAATGAAGGACTATTTTTATCTGTATGTACAGATCTGAATTAAGCTACTTTCTCTTAATTCAATGAGAAGAAAATTTTGTACTAATAGTGTTTGGACAGGATATCATGTCTGAATCTTGCAGTATGAATAACTACTATGAAGATAACAATATACAATGTATTAATTATTGAAGCTGTCCTACTAACCTGTTTTGAAGCTTTCTCTTTGCTATTTGTTTCTCAATAAAATGTAGAAAAAAAAACTGTAAATCAAATGCCTAATTGAAAAAGACTCTCTTTGCCTAGGATGCTTAGGTTTGCACACAGGGTTAAGATGTGGGCTTGTGTGTAACCTAGCATGTGTGTGTAACCACAGAACACCGGGGGTGGGGTGGGAACAGCCGGGCTGGTGGACTCCAGCACATTTCTTCTATGATCCTGGCATCCAAGGGTCACTCTTCTCCCTCCATCTACACAACTGTCCCTCTCCCGAGAAGCAATTGTAACCTTGATTATAACTCAAAGTGGAAAACTTCTATTTTTATTTAAAAATCACATCCTTCCTCCAAAGACAGTACAGTAAAATTATTTCTCATTTACATCTAGTAACTCCCACAGTCACACAAGACACTACTCCATGAAAATGTTCATCGTTCTATAGCAGTGGATGGCTTTTGAAAACAAAGCCTTATTATAAAGATAAACTGTCCTTTCTTGTGATTTAAGTGAACTCTGATGAAGGCAAATTAACATACTGATTAGTAATTTTTGTGCATTAGAAATCTTATATAGATTTAATACCATTTTTACCTTTTGTTTAATGGATACTTAATTCAGAAAGCTATGAAATAATAAGTAATTATAGCTCTACGAGAACACATATTGACACGCAGTTTAAAAGACTGAAAAGTGTCTTGTGCTTGCAGTGAGTTTATAATTTAAACACAAAGAAAAATTTTAAAGTTGTCAATCAAATATTCATCAGAAGAAAGAAGCCAAGGAGGATCCTACCTCCTCCAGGCACATATGCAAAGGAGATACTAAAAATAACACAGGCCAGGTTTGGCAGACCTTGTTTAGGCAAAATTCCAAACACATCTAAAAGAGGCTGGTGGAGAAAAAATGTCCCTATCTGAGAAGCAAAACCAACAGCAACTGAAGAGTGGGGTTTTAGAAAGACTTGTGGCACCAGTCTACATTCCCACCAGCAGTGGAGACGGGTTCCCTTTTCCCCACATCTTCTCCAACATTTATTGTTGGTTGGCTTGTTTATGATAGCCATTCTTTCTGGGGTGAGATGGTTTCTCAGTGTTTTTTTTAATTTGCATTTCACGGATGACTAGTGATGTGGAGCATTTTTTCATATATTTATTCACTTCTTTAATTTCATTCTCTGAGAAGTGTGTATTCATCTTGAATGCCCATTTCTGGATTGGATTTTTAAATTTAAGGGCCCTGATGTATTTTAGTTCTTTATAAATAATAAGCAAAAGGCTTAAAATAATAAGCAAAGGCCTTGGAGATAGAAACAAATGAATAAGTCCAAGAAGTCTGAATTTTGTGTCTTAATCCTTCCCTTTGCTATCGCTTCATTATTTGAGCTGTCTTGCAATGTCTTCAACCTTGATTCACACGCAGCCCAGTCAGTGCCCTTCTACAGTCCAAAAGAAACTCATTTTAACTTGTAAGAGATCAAATGGGTAAAAGGGTGGTGCAGACCTTTGTCTGAGTCCTTATAAGTTAAGATTTTTTTGAAATTTGTGGGTTGTCTTTTCACTTTGTTGGTAATTTCTTTTGATGAGCAAAAACTTCTCAATAAGAGTTGACCCCAGTTGTTAATTCTTTCAAGTGTTTCCTGTGCAGATACATGTTTGTTCATGAACTCTGCCTACTCCTATATCTTCAAGAGTTCCTCCTACTTTCTCTTCCAGGAGATTTAGTGTTTCTGTTTTAATGTTTAGATCTTTAATTCATCTTGACCTTGGCTTAATGCATAGTGATAGACCTGGGTCAAGTGGACTAATGCAACCATTATGGAAAACAGTGTGGAGACTCCTTAAGAAACTAGGATTAGAAATCCCATTCAAGCCAGCTACTGGGAATTTTCCCAGAGGAACTGAAAACATCATATCATAGTGATATATATGTACCTATGTTTATAGCAGCACAATTTGTGATAGCTAAATCTTGGAAGCAACCAAGATGCCCATCACATGAGGAATGGTTGAAAAAGATGTGGTATATTTATACAATAGAGTATTACTCAGCTATAAGGAATGATAAAAAAGAAAGTATAATAAACTTGAAGCATTTATATTTAAGTGGATGCCACTTGAAGACATACTCATAAGTGAAATAAACCAGACCCACACGTGCAAATGTCATATAATCTCCCTAGTTTAAGAAATCAAAACAAGAAATGCAAATATGAAGGTATAATACAACTAAAAAGAAAGTGAGAACTTGAGGATTGGACAATGAGGACAGGGTAAGGAAAAAAGCAGGGAAACAGGACAAGGACAAAGCCACACATTTGTATGCACAAGATGGGTAAGGCAATGTTCCTGAAAAACAACAGCAGGTTTTTGAAAGTAGCAATTAATTGGTAAGATTCTCAACCGGACTATCTATATATGCTGGTACCTGTGAACCAAGCAACTGCACTGAAGATAGCAATGTGTAATAGAAGGGTCACACTTGGAATACCTGTCATTCCAGTCTGTTAAATACATATTTCTTGTCATGACATGCCAGTTATTACCATACTGTCTCACAAGTAAAAGTTCTTTTGTTTAATGGGTAATAAATGAAAAAAAAAAAAAAAGACACAAAAAAAAAATGTTACAGGACTGTCCTGCTACAATGCTATCTATAGTTAGATTTCTAAATTTCTGGGTAATAATATGTGTTTATTCCTATTTTTAAAATTTTTTTTCCTCATGTTCTGTATGGACTTAAAGTTCAATACATCAGTACTTGATGGGAAAAAAATAGAAAGACTTGGCAGGGAGGAGAGGTAGAGGGTTGTGATAAGCAAAGGCCTTGGAGATAGAAACAAATAAATAAGTCCAAGAAGACTGAATTTTGTGTCTTTATCCTTCCCTTTGCTATCGTTTCATTATTTGAGCTGTCTTGCAATGCCTTCAACCTTGATTCATACACAGCCCAGTCAGTGCCCATCTGCAGTCCAAAAGAAACTCACTAACTTGTAAGAGATCAAATGGGTTAAAGGATGGTACATTTAAAAAGGGGAAGAGTTGAAAAAAGCAATGTTTAGCCCATGACCATATAGCCTTTTACATATCCTCTTTTCTAGCAGAGGCTGGCCAGATTTTAAAAAACTAAGGAGTCCTTCTAACAAGTTGCTTCTCTGCTTTACAGAGGAAGTCTCTAAGCCAGTACACCTCAAATTCTAACATGCATAAGAATTTTTTTGGAACACTACATCATATCAGTTACATGAGCTGAAATTCTGAAATTTTGGTTCAGACCAAGAAAACTGTATTTCTATCTAATACTATACACATTTCTGAAAAAAATAAATTGAAAAATCTCCAGATTTCACTGTAAGAAAGGAGTTAAGAAACTATCATATCTTCCCAATACAGGGAAACCTACCAAGAGCATTTTGCTGGGGAGGTTTTTCTGACCTGCTTTCTGTCCTCCTCTCCTCACCTATGACTTGCCCACGAAGACCCTAAGGGACCTTGAGCATTTCATTTCCAGGCATGGCAACAGTGACCAGGCCTTCAACAGTCACTCAGAAATGTATCTATAGTTTCTGGAGAACTTAGATGGAAATTAGCCCAGTAATCCTGCACCCAGCGTTAGCCCCCACAAACTGACCAGTGAGAAGTGACTTGGTTCAAAATTACTGTTTCTAGTGTCTCCAGTTTGCTTTTTGTTGGTTGGCTGCACTTGGCAGTTGGATCCCACCTATGTCTGTTTACTGCTACAATAAAGTACTGTAGTAATTTCCCTTAATTAATTTAGTAATTAAAGAATTACTTTAGTAATTTCCCTTCACCTATTTTTAAGGCCATGCACTCCATCTGTGTTCACCCTCACCCAAGGAAATAGAGTAGACTCATTACAGTAGAAATGCTTCCTTAAAGCCAGAAAGGATAGGAGAGTCTACAAGATTCTTAAACCACTGCTTGAACAAGTCCTCAATCTGCTTTTGCTCAAAAACCCATCCTAAAGTAACATTACTTGATCATATCATGACAAACGTACTTCCTGAAACTGAAAATTCTCAACAAAGAGTCATTCCAGAGTTCTATAAGGCGTTTATGGTTAATAATGAATTATGATTTAAATGAGAATACAAAGTTCACAAATCCTAGTGGAGTACTTGAGGATATGTTTAGAACTCACCCATAGAAAAGCCAACAAAAATAGAATTCTTATCACTGCCATTCTCAGCCTGTGTGACCCCATTCATGGCAGCTCATCTCTCTGAGCCTTGACCCAGCATAGGGCACAAATTACCCTGAGAAAGACTGAGGCTGGAAGGCCACGTGGGAAATTACTGCCATAACCCAGGTATGAGCGGGTGACATTTAGGACTAGGTGATCAGTAAAAATTGTAGTAAAAAAGGACCAATACTACAGGCTTTAGAAAGAAATGACATTGGAGTGGAACCACCTGGAACCTTCTGGATCCTCAATCCAGGCAGCACCCAGGCCTGGCCTCTGAGTAGGACCACCCAGGGAGCACTAGATCCTCACTCCAGCCAGTACCCAGGCCCAGTGTGTGAGTGAGACCACCTGTCGGTCCACCAGCTCTTCATTCGAGCCATCAAGGCCAGGCATGTGTATGGAATTTCTTCCATCAGACAGGTTTGGTGTGGAACCCTATAGTAGAACTCCTTGCAAAGAGGCTAGAGGCAAGACCTACTCGGCTGATTCAGGAGCAGAACATCTTGCCAGAGTAACAGAGTGTTCAACACTGTGAAGGGCTGCAGCAGGAAAAAGTAGAGTACAGCAGCCAGACCCAAGCCACACTCACCTGGACCAGTTTGAACTTGGTAGATCTGGACTGGTGCTAAGGTAATAACTGTAACAAAGCTCCACACCAAAGGTCAGAAGACAGTGCTATACAAAATGACAAAGAGAAGGAGGGAGCAAAATGCATTCTCAGGCCCCGAGCCCACCCAGAACAAATGCAGAGGACAATAGCACAAAAGAAATTGGAAACCACACACCTGATATCTCTGAAATAATAGTGTCTGAAGTAAAGAAACAACTGCAGAAAGGCATAGAGGAAATCAGGTCAAAAATAATTTCTGGGGCCAAAGAGATGGCTCAGTGGAATAAGTACTTCCCTGGAAAAAGTGCAAGGGCATGAGTTCAATCCCCAGTTCTGCCAAAAATAAATAAATAATAATAATAATAATTTCTGAAGTAAAAAAGAAATAATAGCTATAATGAAAGAAGTACTAAGTGCCTATAAGGAAAACACTGATAAAAAAATAAAGGAGAATATAAAAATTATGGAATCTATGAATGAGCAATATAAGAAAGAAATAGAATGCATAAAGCAGATTCAAAGAGATATATAGGAAATTGAAACCTCAGTCACAACCTGGCAAAACCGTTTGAATGAAAGTGAAAACAGACTTTTTTTTAAAGTGAAAATAGACTTTAAGACCTCGATGACACCATTGCAGCTAGTGAAAAGGTAAGAAAAGATCTCCTTTTTTCCATTGAGAAACAAATAGCAATGAGACAGTATCAAAACTGATTAATAGGACAGTTTCAATAATTAATACATTGTTCATTGTTATCTTCAAAGTGGTTATCCATAGTATAAGAAGCAGACAGGATATCCTGTCCAAACACTATTAGTACAAATCTTTCTACTCATTGAATTAAGCAAAAGTAGCTGTATATCTATCCTAACTATTCTGTATATACAAATACAAAATGGTCCTTCCTTTGTAGCCCCTTTTCTTGTTTAGTCCTGTCAGAGATAGGTATTCCATTGGTATCTGAATACTATTGGTGCTTGAATTCAGCAAAACACTCTAACACAGTCCAGCAGTCCACAGTGGTAGTGGGTTATCCACAGAAGTTGTTGAGCCTTTCACAGCTTAACCTATTAATATGGCTTTGCCTTATATACCTCCTTTTTATACTTTTCTGCTGGATGGTTAAGACCAAAATAAAGTAAGAACAATATAACAAGAAATGAAACTTTTGTATCTGATAAGGTCAGTGATGTACCCTCAGGGTTTATCCTGTAACCCTGTACTGCACTCTGTAGATCCTTTGCCAGTGTCAGCTTTGTGGATGAGTCACAGCCATTGCTTGATCAATTTGCTCTCTGTGAAAGCCTGAGAGAAAGTTTTCTCTCCATGTGACTCTCCTTAGGCACACTGTACATCATCGATCACTTTCCTCTATGGCCCCATAATCTCCTTGATTAGAAAATTTGGGACCTAACTGAGTTACAGGATGTTACAGTAAAGATTCTCCTATGTCCTGAGTCTTCACTGACCTTGAAAGGCTAGGGCCAAAATTTTGGCTGCCCTTGCAGCCTTTCCTTTTCTCTAATTTTTGATCTGCAAACTTAGGTTGTTAACCCTTTGGAAGAGAAGCTTATTATTACCCTGCAACATATGAATTTCAATTTACACTGCCACCTCCTCCCCAGGCATGCTGAGTTGGCAATGGAGTCTGGACATGGTGGTGCACATCTGTAATCCCAGCACTAGGGAGGCTGAAAACAGGAGGATCTCTATGAGTCTGAACGTAGTGGGGCTGGGGAGATGGCTCAGTAGAATAAGCATTTCCCTGAATGTAGTGAGACACTACACAAAATATATAATTGTTAGCTATAATTTTGAATATGTGGTATATGGTAATAACAGCCACAAAAAACAGCTTCCTAAGAAAATATGCCATCTGAAAAGATAGTAATGCTTACCTAGCTAAAAGGATCACATGAGTCTTATCAACCAGCTACAAAAAAATAACTAAAAGAATCTTGAGATTGGTGTTAGCATAGTTTCAAGATCCTGATTGTCCTATATCTTTTTCTGACTTTGTAGCTGACCCTAAATCTTTTGTATGCATTTTTGTGTTAGTTTATTATAAGGTATAAGTTGTGTAAGAGTAAGGCTTGACCAAGACAATCTTCCCAGAATAGAATCTACTAATATTAACCAGGGAGTTGAGGGAATTGGCCTAAATACTCAAGTTAGGAGCCAAGGTATTATAACTCTGTTGTCAGCACAGGGACAGTGTTCAGAGGTTCAGGGACTACGATGACTTCACATCTAAATAGATAAAATTTTAAATGAGCACACATGTAATACCCAAAGTCATTTTGCCTACTACCAGCCCTTTGGTTATTGTTGATTAGGAAGTATTGAATTAAGACACTTTCCAAAAAGAGACTGTCAAAACATGAATATCAAAGAGCAGATACAGAGCTCTCTGCATTCACAAGCAGTTAGATACAAAAATTGCTTGATCAAGGGAGAGTATTGAGGCTATAAATCTCACCTTTAGTGTGCATGAGAATCACCTGAGAAGCTTATTTAAGGTATAGAAGATTGAATGGGATCACTATGCATATTTAAAATGTACCAATAAAGTCTAATTTTAAAAATTTATAGAAGGCTTCTGGATCCCACACCATATTTAGTAGATTTAGTAGAATGGGGTTGGACAGCCACATTTTCATTAAGCCCTTCAGTTGATTAGGATTAGTAGGTCAGCAAAACCCACTTCAAGAAACCCTGGAACACAGAATGGCAAGTTGGTAGGAGATGTAGGAGGCTATGCCCTGGATTATAGCCCTAAGATGGTAACAGGACTTCAGAAAGAGTAGAGGATGGGGGTCTGAGGACAGATCCATTAATTCCACGTTCCATAGACCATACCTCCCCACAGGGACACAATGACCCATTCAATTCACATAAACCCAGCAACAGAGTCACTTTTCTGTGAAGAATCAAAAACAACACACATATCAGGCCTAGATGAACTATTTCTGTTCCATGGGATCTCTCTTCCCCTCCCCCCCCCGTTCAAAAAAGATTGAGTTCTAAACTGTGATTTGTATCTTGCTTCCAGTGTCTCTGGCTCTTCTTGCTTGTTCACTGGATGATTCCACTGGATGCTGTGAGACACTCTACAGAGACTAGGAAAAGGAACAGGGACTAAGGGCAGCAGGTCACTGCCTGTCGCAGCTGTAACAAATGAGTGCAAATTTGGTAACTCAACAGAAAGGTATTCTCAAGTTCTGGAGTCCAGAAGTCAGAAATTCACTTCACTGACCAAAATGAAGGTGCTGGCAAGACTGTGTTTCCTTTTGGAGGCCCTAGACAATCCATTCCTCCAGCTTCTTGTGGCATCAGTGCCCCTTGATTTGTGTCATGCATCTCTACTTCTGTGGTCCCTCTGCCTCCTCCTCCTCTCCTGTGTCTACTCTCCTCTGTCCTCCCAAAGGACACCTCTGATGGGGTTCAAGGGCCCTCGTTCATCATCCAGAATAATCTCCTCTTCTCAAAAACCTTAACTTAATCTTACTATGTGAAAGCTTACTATAAGGTAAAATCTATGCTATGCATGTTTTAGTTTAATCTTTTAACAGAAAACTTTACCATGTAAAATAGCATTCAAAAATTCCTGATATTATGATCTGATGTCTTCAGAGCCACTGTCCAGCCTACAGTGGCTCCTAGCAAACAACCAGGAGGAGTCAAGATTGGAGGCTCAAGGACAGCACTGGAGGAACTGAGGTCTGCCAGCGTCACATCACTAGGTTCTGAATCACACCCTTCCTGCCCAGCCTAGAGATTCCCACAGTGTAGCTTAAGCCTTGACTGGAGCCTGTGGCAGACTCAGGACCAGAGATCTGCATTAAACAATACTGCTTCCCAAGAAAAGAAGCACTAGTTTAAGCAGCTGTACATGGGGAAACTTTGCTGTACAGCAATAGGTAACTAACAGTTGCTTTGTTCAAGGGCCATAAAATGCTAATTCACTATATTGAAGTTGCATGTATTTAAGATAGCAATCAAACCAAAATGTTTTATTAATGGAATCAAACTGCTATGATGACCAAAGTATGATCTAGAGTTCTTTTTTTTAAGTCATACAAAAAAAGTACATCTGTTGGTATATAGGTCTTGCTCTATCTAGGTCTTAACCATCCAGCAGAAAAGTATAAAAATGAAGTATACACTGTGGGGCCATAATAATAAGTTGAGTTGTAAATGGCTATGGTCGACAACTTCTTCAGATAACTCACTATTATTGTGGAATGCTGGCCTGTGTTGGATTGTGTTGTCGAATTCAGGCATCTAAATTAGCTGAATGACAATGGAGTGCCCATCTTTGACAGGTGTAGACAAAGAAAGGGATATAGAATGGAAGAATCATGATGTGTGTGTATAGACAGTACAGTTGGGATAGGTAACACTGTGTTTCTACATAATTGTATGAGAGGCAAGATTTGCACTAGTGGCGGTTGGACAGGATATTATGTCGGCTTCTAGTACTATGGACAACCACTAGGAAAATAACAAGGAAGAAAGAATTAATTATTGAATCTTTGATGTAATTCAGGTATAAAAAATAAGATACGCAAACAGCTACACTCTCTTAATTTACTGATAAGAGACATCTGCTATAATAATGTCTGTAAGTATAATATCATGTATGCGCCTTCTATGATACCAAAACGTTATGAAAACAGTTTGCAATGTATTAATTTATCAAATCCATCTTGTCAAGGTATCTTAAAACTGTCTCATTGATATTTGTACTTCAATAAAATAAAAAAAGTAAAGAAAGACATTTGAGGGAAAAAAAAGATAATATATATATTTTTAAATCAAGTAGCATTAATTGCAGTTTAGAATTATCAGCTTAAATTTCATAATGCAATCATAATTTCTCTAAGGCCAATTATTTGGTGTTATTTTCAAGGACTGAAAGAATCTAACACATTCTACCCTGCCACTGTCTTATTGAGCCGTCCCAGCTACATTGTGGGTGTCCTTTTTTGAAGTGAGGCCAATCATGTAATTACGGTATGAAGTCAGAAAATGAAGGCATAAAGATGTTAAAACTGAATTGGTTTAGCTGTAGTCAATGAAATAGGTATTGACAGAAAAAGCTGATATAATCACTTAACAAAAATAAACCAATAAAGGATCTGGAGGCTGAGTATGAGTCTGGGAAACAGCTCAGAGATCAGTCACAGACCCATTTCTGTGTGGGCAGAGCAAAGAGGTCAATTCGTGTGGCAGGCTGGGGAGTTTCAGAGGTACTTTGTCGGGCATGAGTCTGAAGGTTAATGGCGAGGACAGTGGAAGGTGTGGAAGCCAAAGAATTAAAGAGATTTACTCTCACAGAAGAATCGATCTGCAGTCTCATCCTTGTGCTTGATTAAGCACTTGTCGTTCCTCATCCCTGAAATAAATTACTGGACAATCTCCCAGGCCCTTTTCAGGCATTCATGGTTTCGTTTCTGTCCATATTTTTTTTTTAAATGGGTTATACTCACGAGGATGCCGGGCTTTCAGATACACAGTGAAATGTGCTGCTTGCAGTCCACTGCAAGCTTTGCTTTCTGCTCTTTCTCTTGCACATTATGTTACTCCTCATTTAGGAAGAGAACCAGCACTTAATGGGCGAGAGAAAAAACATGAGTGATGGCTTTCCAAGGGGCTTTCTGAGGCTAATAAGACAACTTATTTTCTCTCAAATGCTGGCAGTATGTATCATTAGAGCCCCTGACCTTGAACACTGAGCTGGAGGAATTGATGCCCTTTGAATGGGCAGACCAGCAATCCCACACCTACATATGTGTTTCCTGAGATTTATGAGGAATTGGGGTTTTTTTCAAAGCAGTAAGAAGAGTAAATCAAAATCTTTATTCTTTTTCCAAAGACAGCTATTTCCTATTTTTTATTTGAAAATGCGTTTATTATCTCCACATTTCCCATAGGCCTAGAGATCTCAGTGACCTTTCTTTGTATGAGCACTGCTGTTTCCATTCCTTTTGACCTTGACCTCTGCTTCCCTGTACCTCCCTCCAACTCACCCAGCAGCAGACCCAAAAGTCCTTGCACCAGCAGTTACCTGGCAACAACAACAATCATGCTAATAAAGAAACAGCAGAGAGACCAGTCTGCCTCTTCCACAATCTAAACGAGAGAGCTCGTTTTTATCAGTGGCTTTTATTTCTTCCCATAGTGTCCTCCTGAATCACACATCCCCTGTTTCAATCCAACCCCCGATCTCTACCACCCCTTGGTAGAAATAACTTTCAACTGGAGAGTATGATAATAACCCCAGAGATTCATATGCAATCGCGTACTTGGAGAGGCTCAATAATTACCCTTCCCTCAGAATTCTTAGGAATTAATCAACCTGAGTTTCTATCTGTGGACAAGTCATGGTTCAGCTCAGAGGTGTATTCTGACTACCACCCTGTTCTGTCATGATGGAATGCTGCATGCATGCTGAGAATCTTTCACAGCAATGCCCTCACTTCTTGCCTCTCTAGCCATAGTTCTACAGCAAGTGCTCCCAGAGAGAGGGCTTGCTCTGATCTTGGCTCTGCACTGGCTGAGACATCTAACTGCACAGACACATCTAACTATTAACACTAACCCATGAAGTCAGTGAGACTATCGTCTGCCGACCTTTCATATAAATGGAATCAGTCATACACTAGTAGTCTCTTGAGTGTTAAGACTTGATGGACAAATTATTAAGTTCAATTCCTTGCCACACCAGTTAAATAGCCACTCAGAGAGCTTAATGCCTGCGTTTTTAGCAATCTAGTAGCCACCCTAGATGACAGAGAATCAGTCTCACAAAAATACAGCAAAAAAGCAATTTATTCACGGTGTGCTTTTTGTTTTTTAATTGTGACATGTTGACAGGTGTTGAATAGAAGCTTCTTTCTTTCCCTATCACAGGAAAAAAAGAAAAGTTGACAGAAAACATAAATACTTAAATGAAGGCCTGAAGGCCTATCTATTTACTTAAGAGAGTCAACTGTTTCAGACACTCAGGATTATAAATGATTTAATTGTAATCTAAGCAGAGACAGCAAACCGGGTGCTCTGTTCATTAAAGCTCAGTCAGATAACTTTGATAGGCATAACTCCATGCTTCCATATCTTGAAAGGAATAAAAGTGGTCTCTTGCATAATCTTCAGTGAAATAAATTGAGCACACAAATTTAATTATTGCATTGTTTCTCTTGTGTGAGAAATTCAAAGAGTAAATAAGAAGCATAATAGAAGATTAGCTACTGAGAAGTAGGAAGAGCTTGTTCAAATGGGAAGGAACCAGGGAGAGAAGAGGGGAGAGGAAAGAAGATTAAAAAAAAAAAAGAACAGAGGAAAAAAATAGAAACAAAGCTTGTATAAATTGGGAGGAGCAGAAGGGTTGAAGGAAGGGGAGAGGGACACAGAAAACAAGAGTTAAAATATATTCTGTACAGATGAAAATTTCCTATGATGCATATGATCAATATGCACAAATATGTACTGATAAAAAACAAAGTTTAAAAAAAGAAAAATCCTTTACTATTTTCAATCATTTCATAATTAGCTTCACCAACCAAACCAACCTCTGCCTTCCCTAAATTAATGAGATTGTACTGCACAGATGTACTCTTCTCTAACAAACACTAAGTTGTTTTTCATATTTATTCCCACAAGAGCAACTGCCATCAGTGCACAAGTTGTTAAGCCATGAACTAAGTTCTTAGAATTAGAACAGGACATTGAGTATCACCTCTCCCCCAGTGCTGCAATCCCTGCCATGGGTCCCCTGCCTGAAGAGCATCCGGGGCAGGGAGAAGGTCAGACAGTGGCGCCTCCCTCCCTCATTCCCAACACATTATTATTTCTTGCACAGACTCTCTATCTTTAGGAGTAGGCTAAAGATTTTTCCTGCACAGCTCTCTCCCTGCACTGACACTTTTGTAACCCATGTTCTGCCCTCCAGAGTGAGTGAGGAAGTCCATCTCCTGCCCAGAGCAAGTGAGCCCCTCCCAGAATCTTCCCTAGGGCAAACAAAACCCGTCACCCTACAGACCCCCTCTTTGCTACACTGCCACACTACCGCCTTCGTAATTGTACACTTCAACCCAATCTCCATCTTTGTGCTCACCTTCCAATGCACTGCTATTCTGCCGTACAAGCCTGCAAGGGGGTTCATTTAACTATGAACCTTCTCATTACATCCCAAAGGAGCAAACCATGTCTCCCGTCGATTGCTGAAATAAATGCAAGCACAATATATATGTTGTTAAGAGTATACAAATGAGAAGTTCCCTAGTTGGAATGTTTGGAAGCTTTTCCCATTCATTTGTGGTCAAGGGTTGCTTTGAGCTAAAATGAATGGGTTCCATTCAAACAAAGGGCAACATCCATTCAGGAGCTCTGACCTGCAACTCCTATCTTTAGACACATATAATTTTAACTGAAGCTACACGAATTGAACCAGGAGAGCAAGTGCAAATTCAGCAGCTGTGAAAACAAAAGCAATAATACCCCACTATGTTATCCACTAAATTGGGAGCTTTCCCAAGAAAAAGTAAATTTTATTGTGCTTCCTTCCCATTTAAAGATTCCCCACAGAGAATGTTTTATGTTCTTACATGTCCTTCCAGTGCCTAAAAGAAGGGGTAGAACAGGCTATTTTTGTCAAAGTCTCTGTGGCTTTGGGGATTTGTATCTTATCAACTGTGGTGACTACTTAACTTCTAGCCCAGAAGACATCTCTGACTCAAGAGTAGAACAAGCCAGAAGCATCCAGTCTCTTTCCCAGAGACACTCACATGCAGGAAAAAGAAGCAAGCACTGGAAGTCAGTCACGCTGTGTTGAAATGACAGTCCTACCACTTTGTGATGGGCACCTTGGAGGAAATTACACAGCCACCCTTTGTCCATTCCTTCATCTAATACCTGCCTCAATATGTTGCTGCTAGGAGTTAGATATGGTAATGCAGATTAAATGAACTAAACGGGACCAGGCATGCATTGGGGACTAAGCTAGGCTAGAATCTAAGGGAATGGGAGAACAGCATCATGTGCAGATAAAATGAAACAGAAAGAAGAGATCAGCGCATGGCAAGAAATTCAGTCTGTGCCAAGAATCTTGACATTAATAGAATAGGTAATGCGGAGTCTGTGAAAGTTTTGAGCAGAGTTGGCACAGGTGCATCTATATTTTAAAATAAATTACCCAATGAAGATCTTATTAGATGGTTTTTAAGAGAAATTGCAACATAGAGGCTATTTTTACTCACTCATTCATCATGTATGTATTGAGCCTTTACTAAGTGTCAGGTACCAGGGTTGTGTATGGTATTTAGCAAGACAAACACAGGCCCTGCACTTGTGTTTCTGTACAATTTGCTCTGGCCAGGAGAGTGTAATAAAATGTTTACTTCCTTTGTCTTCCCAGGGCAGTGGCCCAGAGGACTTCACATGACCTCCACATAACATCCTACCACCAAGTTTTCTAATCAATAACCTTGACCCCAGTGATTTTTCACTCTCATTTAACTTTACCCTGTGAAAGCCTAGATGGTCTACATTTCCCCTGAACTTTGTTTCCAGAATGGATACCTTTCCTGCCTCACATTCATAAAGATATATCAGATAAATGGTTGAGGTAGAAATTTAGGTATATAAGAATACATGTTCTAATTAAAGTCTAGATTATTAAAATTAGAAGCAACATTTACCAAGCCAGTCCCATTTTGCCTATAGCATAATATACTAATCATTGAAGAAGAAATGAGTTTTGCAGTAGAGTGTTTATTCCCAAAGGAAGAGACACTTTGGGATTAAGAATGGGGTGAAATTGACTGGAGGTGATGTCATCAGTAGTCTGATTGTGTAACCAGTCCTCATGCCCCTTCAAGGCCATGGGTCCAGAAAATCGAGGCCTTAGCATGATCTGAGGGTATGAGCTGAGAGTGCAGTGCTCAGACACTGGTACAGCCCCAAGTGACGGGTTGATGGTTTCGAGGAAAGCAACCTTGAAGTCCGTCAAAAGTACCCTAGGCAACTTTCTCATCATGACCCATATATCAAGAGGTGTTAGCCATGGCAGAGCTAGTCTGGGCCACAATGTATTGCTGGGCTACACAACGTCCATGATTCTGTTCCCTTGCACTGGGATTTAACCCAGGACCTTTGCACTGAGCTGCATCCCTAGCCCAAGATGGGGTCTTGTTAAGTCATTGAACTGTGCAGACTTGGCTCAGATTTGTGATCCTCCTGCTCCAGCTGCCCAGGATGCTGGGATTATGGGTATGTTCCATAACAACCAAATAAATTTAAGAATTTTTAAAGTCAACTATAATCAAGTGGATCTGGAGAAAATATTCAGCTTTTTACTCAGTTTCGCAATCTTCAAGAACAGATTGGAAATCCTAGTCCTCAGATTAAGACAGCCTCTTGGCATTTTATTTGGTCTACACTGTGGCCTCCTCTGTGAGAGTGTGTTTGTGCATGTGTGTATGGTGTGTATGTGTGTGTGTGTGTCTTTGTGTCTGTGTGTGTTTGTGTCTGTGTATCTGTGTCTGTGTGTATGTCTGTGTGTGTGCTTGTATTTGTGTTTTTCTGCTAAAATTTCAACATGTGTAGGAAAGACATTATCCTTCAATTTTGGTATGTTCCCCTCATCATATTGTCTGATATCTAGACAGTCCATTCTGTCCCCCAGAGGCACCTGAGTATGTCATATGCTTCTTGCACATCTACTATCATAGGCCTTAACCCTCAGATCCAGAGGGATACTAATCCATCCAGTGTCACAAGTTAGTTGATGAAAGAAAAGATTCCCAAGCCAGTACTGCTGCCACTCCATCCCACCTCCTAGCACAACAGCAAAGGCTGAGCAGGGTCACCTCATCAGACTTTCGGCAGGGATTGCCTGGTATCCGTGGCAACCAGAGGTATTGGCACATCAATCAGCCGTGCTGTGTGCGGCCAGTAATTCAAAGTCCTGACATGACTTTCACAGGTGGTTCCTCTTAGGAACAGCTTTTCCTGGCATGAGTACCCTGTTTTCTCTGGAGACATTTGATCAGATGGGACAGTGACAGCTTTGTCCCTTCATTAGAATTTCCTTCTATTGTGCCCCTCCAGAAGGGAAACTGACTGTGCAATGGAGTGACTCAAGAAAAGACACCAAAGTAGGAACTGGGGACTGTCCAAGTTGGCAGCGGCTGAGTCATGAGGAGATGTCTGTGCTCCTCTTGTTCTTCCATCCAGCAAAGTGACTCAGTGGTTGAAATCTTGTGGCAAGACACCTGAAAGCCACTTGTCTTTTTCACTAAGGACTCATTCATGAGATTAAAAATGTCACATTGTTCCTTTCCCATCACCCCGTTAGCCTGAGCACTGGGTGCTAATGCAATGCAATGCTGAGTCAGCCATCATCACATCACTGAGGCAACCTTCTTCTGCCAAAGCTATTTATGTCCTGGCAGCATTTGAAAGGCTGGTTAGATCCTCTCTGAGATATTCAAGTCCCAGAGAGGCAGCCCCATCTGAAGAGATCCACCCCTGTAAGATGGCCAGCCAACCCGGCGTGTGCCTTCCAGCTCAGGGGTGCATCCCTTTTGTCCTTAAACTTACCTCAGGACATGTTTTCCTCAGCTTAAAAGAGTCACAGAATTGGGCATAGTGACCTGCCCCATCACCCCAGCATTGAAGGTTATAGACATAGGAGGACCACAAGTTTGAGGTCATCCTGAGCAACTCAGTGAGATCTTACCACAAAATAAAACAAAAACTGAGAAGAACTGGATATTTCAATCACTGGTAACTAAAAAAAAAAAAATCTATACAGTCACAACAACGTACCTCAGCTCTAGAACTTTCTCCAGCTCAGCCCAGGCAGGAGGAAGTTAGAGGACCATGTTGCCAGCTGGACACTTGGTGATATTTGCTTCACACTCACCAATGGCCTGCAGCAATAACTCACTCCTCCTGCACAGCATCTTTGGGCCTCAGTTGCTACAACCAAAATGAGGACTTTCATCTCATCTTGAGATGAGACAAATGAAAGTGGGGCATGGCAGGGCACAACTGGAATCCCAGCACTTGGGCGGCTGAAGCAGGAGGATTGCCTAAAGTTTGAAGCCAGCCTAGGCTACACGGTGAGTTCAAGGCCAGCCTGAACCACATAGTGAGATCTTGTCCCAAAAAGTCAAAAACAAAAACAAAAAAGAAAAAGAAATAAACAAATGATGAGCGAACGAGGACAATCACATAGCAGCGGGCAGTTGAAAAACCAGCCTGAAGTTAGTAGAAAGACAATACTGTATGCCTATTTAAACAGTGATACCAGCCTTGGGATTGCTGTCACCCACCCTTTTTTTCAGAGAGTCAGAGGTCTCAGCGAAAGGAGTGAAAGAAAGGAAGAAAATAAAGCAGATGCTGTCCTTACTGTCTCCTTCCTTCTCAGGCATCCTCAGTAAAAGTAGGTGATGAAATACTTGTGAAAGGCTTTGAGCTCCTGGGAGATCAAAGCTACATGAATAGAAAGTGCCATTATACTGTGAAACACTGGAGAATGGATTCCCTGTAAGTCATTGCGCACCAATCCAAAACAGAGAAAAGATGAAATAGTTTTCTTTCCTTCTGAACCCTGGTTAAAAGCTTCTTAGTCATTTTAGGAGACTTTAATCCACCCGTGGACTGTCCCCATTTGAGGACTGCAGGGCTAAAGTTAGAACTGACCTGAACATAACAATCACAAGAGGGAATGGGCCGGAGTTCCTCTCCACTACTGCAATCTAGTACCCTGCCTGTTTGCACGCTGTTCTTTCCCCAGAGTTTGGGGCATGGGCTTGTACCAGGGCTTCTCTGAAACGCTGTCATCACAAGGACAGGCTTGGGGGAAACCCTTCTTGACCTTCTCCCCTGATTTCTGCTGCTTTTATTCAAGAGACCCACCTCTACTCACTGCACAGAGCCTTGCTCTCAGATGTTAGTCAAAACTCTTATAACCAAAACCAACTTTAAGGCTCCAGGAAAGTCTTGCCAGATGCAACTGAAGAAATTCTGAGGCCAGCAGGCCCACTCTCTACCCATCAAAGTGTTCTATAAAAATAGCTTCCAGTTCCAGCTCCCACATTAGTCCATTCCTGAAGGCAACAGCTGTATTTGTTCTGAGAGAAACAACCAGGAGAACAAGGGGACACATGGCATAAGAATTAACTGAAAGGACAGAAACTGCTTTCCACAGAAATAGCGATGGGAAGCACACAGGTGCTCTGAAATATGTGCATGTGTGACTTTTATGATAATGAACAAAAAAGCAACTTGAGCCAGCTCAAGTAAAATGGGACTGCTGTAGGGTTTCTCATGGTACATTAAAACACTTCCAAAGAAATTAAAAATTTGGCTTAAAAATTTAGATAAGTGAGTGAGAGGATTTGGATGGAAAATGCTCCAGATACTAAGACAGCAGAAGTTTGATGCCTCTTTTATAGGTCTCTTTAACATAACTCATACACAGGCCACCCATCCGCCGTCCACTCTTTCCTGCTCCCTTAATAATGAGAAAATTCTTTCCACCTTACCTCATTTAAACATTTCAACACAACTGAGTGGGAACCCAAGTGGCTTGACTTACTGTTTGTTTGGTTTTTTTTTTGTTTGCTTGTTCCCTTGTTTAAGCAGACCACCTGAGTAACAGACTGCAGAGCCGCTATGGATTGCTATTGATTTGCAATAGCTATGAGTTACTGTTGATTTGCAATCCACCAGCCCTTCAGTCTGCTAAAACAAGAGGGTGGCATTAAGAGGTAGGAAGGAACTAAGGCCAGTGCAGTGGCATGTGCTTGTACTCCTAGCACTCAGGAACAGAGGGTGACTGTGAATTCAAGCCCAGCCTAGGCCACAGAGTGAGACCTTGTATCAAAAACAAAAAGACGGTTAGTCCCACCCTGGCAATCTGAGCTGCTAGGAGGGTAGCAGCAACTTCACAGAGCATCCTCCTGGGTACAGGAGGATGAGCAAACTGACCAGAGAGCCGTGGCAGAGACCCTGCTGTTACATTGGCTGCTTTGAATTCCTGCACATCACTCCTCACTCCATAAACTTGGGGGAAGTCACCTGGCTTCTCTGTTTCACTTAGCACATCTGTAAAACAAGGAAACTTGCCTAATTAGACAATCTGTGTCAATCACTTAAAAGGATGTCCAGCAGAAAATATTCAGTAAATATTTCTAAGATTATTCTCTCTAGAACAATGCTTTTCCAACTTCTATGTGAATGGGAATCCCTCAAGGAGATTGTTAGATGCAGGTTCCGATTCAGTAAGCACATGGTGAGACCTGAGCCTCCATGGATCCAGGGGCCTGCAGGCCATGTCAGTGTTCCTGGGCCTAATCTGCACCTTGAGAGCGGGTCTGGCACAGGGCAGGAGGAAGAGGAAACAGGCTCGCTCTCTCTTTCTTCTTCTTCTTCTTCTTCTTCTTCTTCTTCTTCTTCTTCTTCTTCTTCTTCTTCTTCTTCTTCAGTCTCTGTCTGTCTCTGTCTCTCTGTCTCTATATCTTTCTCCCTCTCTCAAAGAACGAGGAGAAAAAAAATGGAAGTTTTCAAAGAAGAAAAATCAAACCAGCTCAAAATAAGAAATAACTTTCTTTCTTTTGATTTAGTACCGGGTCTATAGGGTCTTACTACAAAGATCAGACTTGTAGTGATCCTCCTGTTTTCAGCCTCTGAAGTGCTAGGGTTACTGGCCCAAGCTACCATACCCAGTCTCAACTGCCATCTCAGGGCACTCTGGAGGCAGGGCCAGCATGGCATACCAGGGATTGAACCGCAGCTGCTGACACTTTAGTCTGCTGATCTATCTGGCCGACCCTAGAAATGACCTCTTTCTTTTTTTTCTTTCTTTCTTTTTTTCTTTCTTTCTTTTGTATTTAGAACAGGGTCTCACTATGTAGATTGGACTCATAGCGATCCTTCTGGTTCCCCAAGCACTGGGATCACAGGCACACGCCCCCATGCCCAGTCTCAATCGCCATCTCAGCGCGCCCCCTCCCAGCATGGCAAGCTGGGAATTGAACCTCAGCCGTTGAGCTCTGCCTACGCAGGCACTTTAGTCTGCTGAGCTATTAGGCCAGCCCTACTTTCTATCAATTAAATTGACTTTAAATGGAAATAGGCAGTCTCCATCATAAGTTAGTCCATTTTGTCTCGGAAAAGGGGGCCAACTTCTCCATTAGGCACAGAAAGCCAAAAAATTCTAGGACTCAGAATTCTTTTGGATCCTGAAAAAATAGTTTAATTTTCATTTATCTTAAAATCAAAAGAAAAAATATAGTAGGAGTGAATATGTAGGAATGAATAACCTGAGCTATGGTTGATTTTATGACAATGCAATCACAAAATACAGTTTTAAATATTTTTATAGAACAATGACCCTACAAAAGCAGAAGAATCTGGGGCCCAGGAAAGCCATGAAGTGACCCTGGCAGGATGTTGTAGTAGGGATTTCAAGGGGGCAGATGATGAAGAAGGAAGACCACTAAGTGGCTTATAATTGTGAGGGCCAAGTTTTCTTTAAGATTCTAGGACCCTATTTTGCTGGCTAACTCTGCCAGCTGTAAGCTCACACCTGGAAAAATCTTTCCGTCCTGTTCCCCATCCTCACACATATTGCTTATCATTGCCAAAGAGTTAGCAGTGCACAAGGCACCGTGGCTGTAGTGTCTATCTCCTTATTGTTTCCAAAGTAATGATTCTAGTTAGGATAGATATGCAGCTACTTTCGCTTTATTCTATGAGAAGAAAGATTGGAGGTAATAGCGTTTGAACAGGATATCCCATCTGCTTCTTTTACTATGATAACCGCTAGGAAGATAACAATGTAAAATGTATTAATTATTGAAATGGTCCTATTAATCAGCTTTGAATCTGTCTCATTGATATCTGTCTCTCAATAAAATAAAATAACAAAAGACAAAAATAATGATTCTTACTCTTATCAAACACAGTCAACTCCAGGCGTTACAATCAGTGTGCACAGACACTTCCTCCTTAATGTGCACATCACTGTGCTAAAGGAGCTGGGCTCCTTGTAATTGTTTGCTTTTTACTTTTAAAGTGAGAAATGAAGCCAAGAAAAGATGAAATGAAAGCGGTGCTCTGAAACATAGTGGGAGAAAAAAAAATCTGTTTGTTCATCAATGCTGTGATGATGGTGATGATGTCACTGACATAATGACAGCGTGACGACAATGACAGCTGTCAGTATAAGACACATACTGAGCACTCACAAGTACCAAGGCAGTGTTTCTCCCCTGTGAGTACTTGCCCAAATTGGAATTACCCCAAACCAAACATTCTCAGAATGCCAGGGAAGAGAGCTATGCCCCCTGTTCTGGACAGGCTCCCAGTGGCGGGGTTCATGTCATGAGAGCTGAACTACTGCATGCGGAAGCCCAGAAGGAGAAGCTCAGAAAGAGAAAGTTCCAAAGGAGGGGGGGAAGGCTTAAAATTAGAAACTTCGACAGAAACAAACTAATACAAAGATTAAAAAAAAGCTCTTGGGGGCCAGGGAGATGGCTCAGTGGAGCAAGTGCTTCCCTGGCAAGCACAAGGGTCTGAGTTCAAGCCCTGGTTCCACAAAAAGACTACAGGCTTCACTTCGGAGTAGTAACGACCAGTGACTGACACTGGGCCCAGAAGTGTGCCAACCTCAACTGACAGATCTTTGGGATCCTTCCAAGCACAGAAGATGCTCCGTTACACTGTGTTCGATCTCCTGTCTACACTTCTTGGGTGGTGAGGGCGAGGAGCAAAGGAGCAAGAAGAGACATTGGAAGGTGAAGGAAAACAAGGAAAGGCAGGAAGAGCAGTAGTAAATGAGAGCAGGAAGTTGTGAACAAGAAACTATGAAGTACCAAAGGAGAGACGGTCAAGTCACCTGGTACATTGCAAAACTGGAGGAAGTAACCACTAGCTAATGCTAGGCATGTTCCTCTCCCTGTCCACCAGCTTTTGTCCTTCAGGATAAGACCACTAGAAAATGAACCACAGGACACTATTATAATTCTCTCCAAATGCCAGGCCCCAAATTGAGGATGTTCTAAGCAGATCTTTCACAGGACCCCAGTGAACTGGGAAAATGATTATCAGTTCCCAAGCACATTAGAAAAATAACACATCCAATTTCAAGGAATGCTTTTTGCTGAGCCTATGAGTTTCCTTTTCCATATTAAAATGAATTTTCTTTCATGAAACAGAATTGATGTTTGATAACATTTCTTTAAATTTTAATATCCTGACTTGGCAGTGTAAAGCATTATAAGTCTTATATCTATCATCCAAATTATTTTCATTGCTCTATAAAATCCAGAAAGAATACCTTATATGTTTTGTCTTACTCATTTGTTTCCTTTTAGAGATGAATTCCCATCAAGGCACTGTGGCTTCCACTCCTGCTGGCCGGTTTAGAAGCTCAAGGTTTAAAACTTTCTTTAAACCAGGAGTGGTAGTGCACACCTGTGATCCCAGCACTATGAGGCTGAGGCAGGAGGTTCATCATGAGTTTGAGGCCAAGCAGGGCTATACATGCAAATTTAAGGCCAGCCACCACTACATAGTGAAACCTTGTCTCAAAAAACATCATTATTTCATTATTTTAACTATTTGGGGGCTAAGATATGGGAATTACAGGTCAATCCTCAAAGGCCAACCTGGGCAATTTAGAATTTAGCAAGACCCTGGGGCTATAGCTCAGTTGTAGAGAAACCCCATATATATATATATATATATATATATATTTAGCACAATGTAAATGAGGTCTATAAGTTATAAATAATGTTCTATTGTGTTAGCGGTTAGTATCAGTGGTTAGAAAATATAAAGTATCTAGAGGCAACAGGCTGTATATGTTGTCAAAGTATTCAGAAAAAAATTATAATTATTCCTTACATTCACAAGAGATTGATTTCTTTCACTCCCCACCAACACCAAATTCCAAGAATGCTCATGTTCCTTATATAAAATGGCATAACAGTCACATATATCATAGGACACTGAAAATAGGGCATAAGGAGTTGTGCTATATTGTTTAGGGAATAAGAAAAAAGTCTGGATACGTTAAGTACAGGAATAATATTCTTTTTCAAATATTTTCAGTTGGCAGCTGGTTGAAATCCAAGTGTGGGGGGAGGGAGAGAAAGAGAGAGAGAATCAGAGACAGAGGGGAGAGGGAGGAGAAACAGACAGACAGCCAGGGAGATAGATTAAAAGCACCCACTATGAGCAAGACACCATGTGTAACAATAACACCTGAGACTGAAGGATTTCATGGTTTGCTGCACTCTCCCACATGACTGCTCCTCTGATTGGTTCTCCAGGATTCTCAGTGAATTACAGTGAGGTGAGATCATCCAGAAGGTGGGGAGGAAAAACAAGAATTTCAGCCAGGATGGTAAAAATCCATAAACAATTCAAAATAATAATTAAAAAAAAAAAACTTCCTGGAGTATCCTTTTTAGTGCTTACAGTGTTATCTTGTAAACACAAAGGTGTGTGGCCTTTTGTTGAGGCCAGCTACTGACAAAGATAAGGTTCTTTAATCACTGTACTTACTTGCATAGCATACAAACTGAGAAAGGCAGGACCCTCATACTGAGAAAGGGACCAGGTGCTGCTGCTTCTCCAGTGCTGAGACAGCTGGATAAGCAGCAGCAACACACACACACACACACACACACACACACTCACACACAATTCATCTCACACTCAACATCTGATGCCCAGCTCCTCCACTGGCGTGCTCAGCAAAATTATCCCAAGTTTCCCTAATTAAGAGACTGGATATGACTTAGGTCCTGCCAATTAGATTCACTCATCAAAGATCTGGAACATAGCAAGGGGGTACAAACCACCTTCCTGCTGCCGAGCCGTGTTCTGCTGTTGGGGAGGTGCCAGGGCTGTTGGCGTCCATTCTGTGTTCTGTAGTCATGCATGCAGAGAGGCAGATGGGCAACCGAGCGCCCAGGCTCCACACTCCACTGTCCAGGCCACTTGGGGAGCGTCGGCAGCTTTCCATGCTGTCCTGATGTCTAGATCATAGCTATCCCATGTGTCCCTAAAGTCAGCAGTGCCAACATAAGCCTCAAGTGTCCTTGCCAACTGGGACACAGACAGTCATTTCCACTTTGGGTCAGTGCTTCAGTGTTCCAGGGACCATTCTTAGAGGCCCAGCCTCAAGTCCACTCTTCTTAACCCTTCCAAGAATTTTCTAGGCACCTCATATCCTACATTAACCTACTTCAGATACCTGGAGTAGCTTCTGCTTCCTGAGCCTGGCAGATACCGGCTGGTTTTTCTTTGCTTTCCAGATCTGCAGAACAGTCAGGCTATGAGAGGCTAAAGTGGTGGAGAGCTTGCATGAACTCCTCATACCATCACTGGTTCATTAGGGGACTTAGTGCATCTTGCCCACTCATCTGTATACGCGAAGCTGCCTTGGTGCTTCTAGAGTTGTCTTCCTAGTTTACATTACACAGCTGTGAAGCAGAGATGGCACCTGGCACCTCTGAACCACAGTAACTATGGGTCCCTTACAGTGCCCATGCTCACTAAAAAATGAGCCAAGCATGGTGGTGCATGCTCATAACCCCAGCGCTTGGGAGGCGGAGGCAGAAGGATCACCATGAGTTCAAGGCCAACCTGATTTATAGAGCAAGATTCCAAAACATAATAAGTACTAGAAATATTATTCCAAGCTGCTTTTCAGAAAATTAAAGCAAACTCCCCTTCCTTATCAGTTCACTTTAACTTCCTACAGCAAAACAGAGAGGGAAATGCTTTGGGCAGCATGAATGGGAGTGACACTAGTGCTTCAAACTCAATAATAACAGGTAGGAGTTCACAACATAGTCAGCAGGAAATGTAAGCAAAAGCAAAGGCTCAGATCCAAAGAACCCATAGACAAATATCTTTTCTATCTTGCTTCTAAAAAGATGAACGGAGAAAAGAAATACAAATAATATGGTCAAGATTTATGCAACATTTATTATATATACAAAGCTCTTGCTCAATTTTCATAACAAACTTAAGAGGAAAATGTTATGGTCATTTCCTGGATGCTGGCACTAGGGCTCATGTGAAATGAAATGACCACTAGGTCATACAGGATCTAAATATCCTACCCCAGGTGGAGGAACACACATCTATCATTGGCTTCTTTGCTAAAATCTGTTCTTTTAACCACTCACAAAATAGCATAGCTCTACACGAGCTGAAAGATTGCCAATATTTTTCCACTCCCCAAAATAGTGTTTTCTGTGCTGAAAGAGAAAACCATTGATTAAACCCAACAGCCCTCATTAATCAGTTTCTTGAGTGGAAAATAAAACAGCAGGTTCCAGCACTTTTATTCTTAGCTCACTTGCAGGAGCAAGGAGCAGCAAGGGGAAGGGAGGGAAATCAGCACCAGGACCCAAGGTGACAGGTTCAAATCTATCTTTCTACCTCCCAGGCAGCCAGCTCTGGGTCCCTGCCCACCCGGAACATGACCCCACATGCCTGCACCTTGTTCTAGGACCTCCCTTCTCTGGAGCCATTAATCTGTCCATATTGAGCGAGGCTGCAGAATTTCACTCCTAGATTAACATGTTTTCCCTCAGCAGTCACCGCTAAAACCCTCAGGTTAGGAAGACAAATGGATCTCTGTGACAGCCCTTTTAACACTGCTTCACCCTCCCGTCCAGGTGCCCCTGCTGCTCTTGATTACAGGGCCAAGGCTCTGCCACTTCAGGAGCCACACAAATGCCAGTGATTCATGACTGATACTCCAACAAGCCTTTCCCACTCACGGCTGCAAAGAGAATTTTGGAACCTCTGGGAATTACAGCCTTTCCCATTTTTCTTTCTGGCTGATAAATTTTGGAGAGCAGTAAGGATAACAGTAAGATGTCTATCGTCTTGTGGGCTTTTCAAGCAGCTGGTGTGACAGTCCCAGGCAATATAAATGCAAGCTGACTCTAATCAGTCTGTTGGTCTCAGATTTCAAGAATATTGCCCTGCAATTATTCGATTCCCTTCCTAAGCCAAGGCACTAAGGAAGGCTTTCTGAGTCTCACCATCTCAATCAGGTAGGAGGGAAAGGAGAGTGCAGAAAACTATCATCTCATTGGCAAAGGTAACCAAGAGAACTTGAATCTTAACTATCCATAGACCTTGAAAGAAGACAGTTTAAGCTACACTCTAAGGACACTGAAATGGTTGCAAGTTGAGGCAAAATCTGTGCCAAACAAATGTTCCATTTTGCTGAGTTTCACTAAAATTTCCTATTAATGTTCTTGAATACATCCACATTTTCTATGATAATCCTTAGATTATCAAGATAGTTGTTGTTTATAACTAATAATAGTATAAATTTGCAAGTCTTCATAAAATGTTCACTTCCACAAAACTAAAACTCATCCACTTGGACACCACCCACGATGGTTACAGCTTTCGATGTCCAGAGGGTACAGCTCAGAAGCGGTGAGCTGCTATCCCTGGGGCTGGCATATCAGGCAAGACAGCCTTTACTGTTTCATTTTCTTTTTTGTCTTTTTGAGACAGGGTCTCACTATGCAGTTCAGGCTGGCCTTAAGCTCACTTTGTAGCTCAGGCTGATCTTGAACTCACAACAATCCTCCTGCCTCAGCCTCCCGAGTGCTGGGATTACAGGCCTGCGCCACCACGCCTGGCTTACTGTTTCATTTTCATCTAGCAAGTGTTTAGTCCAGTAGTCTTCAAAAGTTTGCAACTGAACACAGCCAACAGAAAAACATATTAAAGATGCTCTCTTGTGAGCTAGTCTGTAGTATGAAAGAGATGCAAACATGTGTAAGGGCTGAAGTATTAAGTTTATTTCTGCTCCTTGAATGGCATAAGGTGAGTGTACTTGGTAACCGAGAAGCTCCCCTCCCAACACTTCAGGAATGAAGGCTCCTTGCCTCTCGGACCTCCAACAGCCCCAGAGGAGCATCAAGTTTTGCACATGAACCAGCAGAAGGGAATGAGTATTCAGGAGGGGTTCCTACTTTTTAAAGACTTTGGTGCAGATCTGACATTTACCACTTCCACTCACCTTTGAGGAAAAAAAAAAAAAAAAAAAAACTGCTCACACCCACGAGCTTGAGTTCTAAGGAAGTTACCTTTGGTCAAGCAGTGGCAGAAATGGTAGACTCGGGAGTGAAGGTAACATTTGTTAGTCTGTTCACTCATTCGTTCAATCGTTCTTGTTTATTTGTAAGTGGTAAACAACCAAGTGTTCTTTGTATCCTAAGGTTTCCCCTCACTATCTTCTTGTACAAAATGCTTGTAAAGGGTTTGCACTTTCATCAGTTAGTGCGGATTTGGTGTCTTTCCTATAATGTGAGTCAGTTCTTCACATGCATTCCAGGAAGTTTATCATTCATTTATTGAATTATTCCTGTTTACTTCTATGTGGAGTGCATATCAGGACAGTGTTCTGTATAAAAGCTCTACTCATATGTATAAGACATGCAATGTAAATTTAAAAGGATAAGAAGAAAAACAAACTGAAATATAAGGTTTTGGGTTTTTTTCCTTTTCTTTTTTTTTTTTTTTTTTTTTTTCGTATTTAGCATAGGGTCTACAGGATCTTGCTATGTATCTCAGGCTCCTAGTGATTCTCCTGTTTTCAGCCTCCCAAGGGCTAGGATTACAGGCATACACCACCATGCTCAGTCTCCATCGCGGCCCTGGAGCAGGGCCCGCATGCTACATGCAAGTTTTAAATGGCTTTCCTTTAGTGTTTTGGAGCATCCCTTACTCCCCTGGTGAGGATTCACCCTCTAGATTCACTGCTCAATACTCTAGGAAGTTCTGGAATTTAGACAGTGTTCTCCTGGAAGATAATTTAGGGAATCAAGAACATCACCCTCTCTGACCCTTTCCCATCTTTGCAAATGGAACCACCATCCACAAGACAGACTGCTCCAGCTCCAACTCTAGAAGCCATCTTTGATTCCACACAACCCATCACCTCCATAGCCAGTGACCAACCAGGCCTCTCTGTGTGTCTCCCCACCAGATTCTGCAGCCCTGCTCATATCTCCACCTCCACAACTGCCACCCTGCCCTCTGCATGACCATCTCTTACTTGGACTGTGGAAACAATCCCTGGCCTTATGGTCCACTCTTCGTGAGACAGACATTATGATCATTAACACACATAAAAGAGACCTCTACTGGGTCAACTTCTCAGTTAATATCTATCTTCATGGTACAGTGATGCATGCACACCCATAATAGCTAAATCTTGGCAGCAGCCTGTATGTCCATCAACAGATGAATGGACGGAGAGAGAAAATGTGGTGTTCGCATACCACAGAGTGCTGCTCTGCCATAAAGAAAGATAAACTTGAGTCATTTGTAGGAAAACAGGTGCACCTGAGACCATAATGTTAAGTGAAATACATCAGACACACAAGCTTAAATATGACATATCTTCGCTTACATGACAAACTCAAATCATAAATAAAGAGCAAAATAAAAAGTAGGAAGGGGGGAGACAGATTTTTCTTAAAAAGTGAAAAGGATCAAGAGATGGAGGGAAAAGAAGGAGGAAAGACAAAGGGGAGAAGGAACAGAAATGTGCTACACACACAGACTGGCTCCACACAAAGGATAGAGTCATTATGCACTGTGCACACATCCTCACATGCAAAAAAATCTAACTTCTTCATCAAAGTTTGTAAGGCTCAGTAAGCATCCGATGATTTCTTCAATAGTGTTAAATTTGTGCATAGTAAAAAGGTCTGAAAAATACACACCAAACTATAGTTATCCTTTCTGTTAACTGGATGGCATCCTTTATAATTAAAAACAATGTTGCCTATATTACAGAAAGGAGGAGACTAAAAGGAAATGAAGGGTATGCATTTTCACAGTAAATTGCAGTCTAAAGACCAGTGATTATTATTTTTGTTACTTTTTTCCTGTTGTGATTACTGCTTTCTCACTTCATAAGAGGTTTTTAGCAAGAAAAGAAATAGAAAATTTACTTCATAGCTTTCTTCAAAGAGCAAAATTCATTGAGGAAAACAGGTTTTGAGAAGAAAGTACAGCCAAAGGAACAAGAGAAGAAGAGGGATCTGGATTAGCGGAAAGATTATCCTAGGGTGTCTTGGAGAAAAGGCCGTGTACAGCCACAGAGAGCCAGGCTTTGGGCCCAGGGATGGAAGGGCACAGGGAGCTCTCAGCCAACCCAGTAGAGATGACTGTCCAGCACAGTGCGTTGGTGCTGCAAAGACCGCAGATCTTGGTGCAAATCTGTGGGACATAAGGTTGATTCACCTGGATAACAAGCTACATTTCCTGCAAGCTCACAAGGCTGGATGTCAGAGCCAAATTTAAATGGAAAATTAAGTATGTTGGAACAAAACCACAAAGGACTTTAGTTTTGGGACACCCTTGTCTATATCCTAAGATTCATCCATGCTACCCTCTCGTACAAAAGCTCGCAAAGGCTTTCCACTTTAATAAGTGAGTGCTGATCCTATGTCCTTTGTAGATAGTGAGGCCTCTTTCTCAAATGCATCCTGGTATGCTTCCTGGAGCAGGGTGAGAGGGGTACAGTAGTGACCAGGCTGGAGTTGTAACAGAGAGTGCATCTCTCTCCGCAGCACATTCACTGGCTCGGGCATCAGTGGCACAAGCCTGAGCCAATGCTCTTTACTCTTTCATCCTGATCTGAGTGCAGTGTGTTGTCCCTATACCACCACACCTGCCACAGAACCTCATCCATGAGGGCATGACGTGGCACAGCAGCCACAAGAGCACAAGTCCTGGACAGAGGCTCTCTGGGGTGGAAATCAATCTGTGCTGTCTCAACTGGCTCTGTAATATAAGCAAGTTCCTAATCCCTTTGTTTACTCATCTGGGGATGATGTTATTCTGACTGCACAAGTGAGGATTAAATACAATCATTTTAAGGTGCTTAGCAAAGTGCCTATCACATAGTAAGCTGTCTATTGAATGTTAGCTATTATTATCAGCTTTTATTATAATAAAGTGAGCACTTGAAAAATGCCACATGAGTGAATGAATGAGTGCCCTTCTGGTATGTTAAGAGTAGAGAAGTAGCCAGGAGTAGCATACCACACCTATGCTCCAAACACTCTGGGAAACTGAGGCAGGAAGAATACAATTTTGAACCCAATCTAGACAGTTTAGCAACTTAACAAGATTCTGTCTCAAAGTAAAAATTTAAATAAATAAAAGCCTGGGGATGTAGTTCAGTATGAAGGCCCGGGATTCAATCCCTAGTACTAAGAAAAAGGTAAGAATAAAAGAAGAGGGGGACCAGGCAGATGGCTCAATGGAATAAGCACTTCGCTGGCAAGTGTAAGGGCCTGAGTTCAACCCCTGGTTCTGCCAACAAAAAAAAAAAGAATAAAAGAAGAAGGAACGTGGAAAAGAGAAAGGAAGAAAAGGAAAGACAGAGAGACAGAGACGCAAAGAAAGGCAGAGATACAGAGACATAGAGAGACAGAGAATAAAGCCATGTAAGACATAGCACTGGCCAGATGCCCTCTCTTTACTCCTAGGTGCTGTTCTGGGCTGAATGCTGCTGTTTTATTCTTACCATTACATATTTTATTAGCACATGCGTTGGGCACTTGTCTTATTCCCTGGGACAGTGTTGGGTGCTCCACATAGCTGCACACATTGGTCCCCTTGGTTGTCCATAGCTGACACTGCACTTTGTGCTGACACCAAATGGCTGTCTTCTGTAAATTCTATCTTCTGTGGAAATCAGTCTTGGAATCTTGGCCTCGAGTGGCATTAGAACAAACGAGTTCCGGGAATCCTGGAAAATCAACACATTTATAGTCTTTCTTCTCTGGATGTGTTTAAAATAATCCTCAGTCAACAACTCAGCAAGATGACCAGTAGCCACTTGAAAACTCTCTAATGGGAGAAAAAGAGCATTAATCACTTTGCCAATGGCTCCAGAAAAACCTCTGTGAGGAACCAAAAATGATGTATGTGTGTGATCAATGAGTCTACCTTCTCTTTTCACAGAAATTTAAAATAAAAATCACAAACAAGTCACATTTTCTCACATCTCCAAGGCTTCGCAGCACTGTGTCTCAGCCAGGAGCAACCTCCACACCTCCTATCCCTTGCACCCTTACATAATCTCAGCCAGTCCCGGTAGCAGAGTGCAGAGGTCAGCTCTGAGTGCCGGCTCCATTTCCCAGGCCAAGTGCCGCTGGGCAGATGATTTAACTTTTCCATGATACATGTTCCTAAAGCATGAAACTGTGTCCACCTTTAGGGTATTTTGGAAAATTAAATATGTTAATATATGGCAGCTGTGTAGAATAGGACAGCTCCTGGCGTATAATAAGCATAATATAATTGGTGTCATTATTGTTCAACAAATCTTAACACAAGCTTTAAATGCTTGAGGAAATCTTTTGTTCCTCTGAGCAGAGCTGTGCATCCTCCCCTCTGTGTTGCCTCTTCCACCCTATGGACGTATCACATCCAATCGCGGCTGTCAGGTGCACTCCTGTCTTGCCTCAGTGTGAATGTATGAGGAAGGCAGCCTTCTCCTTACCCTCGGAGACTTCCAGCCTTACGAAACAGCCATGGATGCAGCAAATGCATGATAAATACTTCACCTACAAATGCTTTCATTAAATGCTACTTAAGCTTTTCAAACTTCCCCTGAGTAGCTGTTCTCCCTTCTTTAAATGAAACTGCAGCGTGGTGACTGTGACTGTGGCTACTTTGACAGCCATGTGAAGAATGGTTTTGAGCTATTAAGTGCCTGCACAAGAATCACTAGAATGGGGAAGGTTTGTTACCAATCCTGTTAGCAAAGTAGATAAATATTATCCCTGGAACAGCAAAGGGTCTTACTCAACTTGTAGGGGTGAAACTTAAGTTTCCAGGAGCAGTGCTCAAACATCCCTCTAGTGCTGCTGGAACTCAGGAAATGTTCTAACTCCCAGGAGAGATCCATGCATGGCCAGTCAGAGCCAATCTGCAAGTGAAGAGGGGCCTTGCCAGGAATCCTATCCAAGGAGACACTGAAAATAGCAAGTCCATCAAAGGCCACGGGAACTTCCCCTTGTGAAAGTGAGAAAGGGTTGATAAAATCAGAGGCTTGCTGATAATGAAAAGAAAGCATCCTGTCTGAGTGGCAAGGTGAGAGGGAGGCCAGGGAAGGCAGTGGCTGCTTCAGGAAGGCAGTGTGGCACAGCAGAACAAGCACCAGGGTTGGAGTCTAAAGAATCAGAGGCCAATTCCTCCACTGATGACCTCACTTTATAATGGAGAATCAAATAAACAAAAAACCTGTAAAGTACTGGATAAGCATAAGAAATGTTTCCAGGTAGCTGAAAAAGGCCCTTTCATCCAACCATGCCTCAAAAGTGTTCCTGTCCTCTTAGTCCTCTTTAGTGGAGGCCTACACAACAATGTCTCTGCCTCTTGTTCATTTAAATTAGCAAATGTTTGCCAGCCCTAGAATCCCTGCTGAGGTGCATGCATTACAAGTTCGAGTCCTGGATGATATTGTTGGTGATGCTGGCACCAGCCTGATCCCATCACTAGGGCACCCAGTGGTACTCCCCTCCATAGCCTCTCCTAGGACGGGCCTAGCAACAGCCTAGCAACCGCTGGTCAGGGGCTGCAGTCCACTGAGGTTCTGCTGGCCCTTTGGAATCAGGGAGTCACTGAGCCACAGAGCCAAGACATCAGAAATGCCACTAAACAGTTTAGAAAGGAGGACAATGACAACTGCAGAACAAGTGGAAGGAAACACAACTAAGGACATGTGACATCTAGCATTTCCCCTATGTCATCTTGGAAGTCCCCCCAAGATACTTGCAAGGAGCTGTCAAGAGCTTGGAAACTTTGAATCAGCAAAGACAGAAAATCCACTGAGAATACAGTGGTTTTATTTAAAGATCTTCAGCTACTCAGGAGGCATCAGTCAATTCAAGAAGAGGCTTCAACCATGAGGAAATATTGTTCACATTGGGCCAGCATCTCATCAAGCCCTCCATGGTGTTTCGCACAATAAATTGTCTTTTGTTCTCATGAATAGAAAACCTGTGCATATGTCCTCATGTGTCCACTGTGGCCAGCGGAGCACTTCTATGACCTGTGTCCTGAAGCAGTGGCTGATTCATTTCAAGTGACCCAGAGAGTCAGGACAGTGGTGGAGAAAAATTTCCAAGGGACCTCTGTCGCCTTTTCCATGCAGCATGGCCCTGAAGGTGGACAGACTATAAGCACATTCTTGTTCACGTTCTTCCCAGAAAGGCTGGAGACTGTGACAGGAGCAACAGCATCTATAATGAACTGGAGAAATATGATAAAGAGGAAGATGGCACCCCGGCCTGTTGGAGGTCAGAGGAAGACACTGCAGCAGAAGCAGCTGTCCTCTGGGCTTACTTTCAGCAACGATGGCATGAAAGTAACTCAAATCCCAAGGCATAAGAAAGTGGGCCTCTTTCTCTATGACTCTGCAGCATTGAAAATGTAGGTAAGCAGACTTACACATCCTGCAACCTTTTACAAAGCATTTTACTGTACTTGTGTCAGCCTTGGGGTCACATTTTAAGCATAATGACTGACAAGCTGATGGTTTTTTTTTTGTTGTTTTTTTTTTTTTTTTTTTTTTTTTTTTTTTTTTTTTTTTGTCTTTTTGAGACAGGGTCTTGCTATGCAGCTCAGGCTGGCCTTAAGCTCACTTTGTAGCTCAGGCTGGTCTCGAACTCACAACAATCCTCCTGCCTCAGCCTCCCGAGTGCTGGGATTACAGGCCTGCACCACCACACCCAGCTGACAAGCTGATCTTTAAACAATGGCACTGATGCCCTTCCATACCAGCTCTGTGGCTAAGTACGGAACCTCTTCCAAATTGTTCTTTAGCATCTATGGAAATAAAATGGCAGTTAAAATGTTTTTTTAAAAAGCACACACATACATACAAAAGAAAGATGTGAATTCACTTTCCAGATCCCCTTCAAAAAGAAACTGGACTCCAGAGGCAGCAAAAGTGAGCCTTCGTGCACACCCTAGCAAGGATGGTGCCCAGGCGCACAGACAGGCAAAGCAGCATGGCGATGCTGTGCGCTCTTATTCCTAACTCACAGAGGTCCCTACCCTGAAGGATATGACTGCATGACCCTCGTCACAGACCCCGCTAAATGGCCCTCCCACCACAGCTAAACCTGGAGACTCCTAACACCAGCAGCTGCAGACAAAAGCCACCCTTCCTTGTACTTCCCCAAGCCTTGTTCTTGGCAGGGGGCCACAGGTCCCTCTCTGAGCTCCCCCCTCCACCCAGCCCTACAAAGGACACCTTCACCTGTACGAGGGAGCTGGTCTGATCTCTAGTGCCAGGGCTCTCCTTCTCAGAAGAAACGTACAATAAATGTGTCTAGTTGAGCTTGAGGAAAAAAAAGTTTGAGTCCAGCCTGAGAAACTTAGCAAAACCCTGTGTCAAAATAGAAAGGACTGGGACATAGGTCCGTAATAGAGTGCCCAAGGGTTCAATCCCCAGTGCAAAAAGAAAAGAAAACTAACAAGTTCTTAGGAAGTCAAAGGGGACAGCAGCCTTGGAGATGTAACAGAATCAAACTTTTTACTAGGAATCTGCCTCTGGGGAGCTCTGCAGCTTGGAACCTCAACCTCTATGCTGTAATTTGTGGCCTATGTGTTTCCTTAAATTAAGAACAAATTTAAGATACAAAGCACCCATGGTGCCATGCTGGAGCTGGCTGTCCCCAACTAGCCTGAGCCAGTTTTGTATATATATCCCCAACTCCGTGTTCAGTGATACCAATGCAGGGCCTGGAGATTGATCACAGTGGGATTATTTCTGGGTGCTTTGTTTTCTCCCCAGTGTCCAGCACCAGCACAGCACTGACTGACTTCCAAAGACCCAGGGACCTTCCAGACATCATTCTCCACCTCAGATAGTGAAGAAAAGAAACACTGGCCATATACATAGATACTGGGGTGGGGGGCACATTGCAGAGCTACAATATGAAGATGAACCGAAACGCTCTGGTACATCAGCTGTGCATTCCTGCCACATAAGGATCTGGCAGCGAAGTGTCTTGAGTGTTTTTTTAACTGAAAGAAACTGTAATATGCCAGAGAATTTTGACTCATTCTTATCTGGAGCCTTACATGAATATATGCAAAAATTATATTACAGCTGAAATTCAAGCAACTCAATTGTGCATTGAACAGAATATAATGATGGGAAAACCAGCCTGTCAAAATAGGTGAGACAGATGGAATAGAAATTTGCTCCTGGCTGTCACTTATCCCAATGAACTACAGAGGCCTGTGTTGGCAACCTCTCAGCCCACAATGGTCACATGAGTGAATGGTCTTCATTACTACTTTGTTATTATGTATTTGGTATAGGATTCCACTATGCAGCTCAGACTCCTAGTGATCCTCCTGTTTCCAGCTTCTGTAGCAATGGGGTTACAGGTGTGCGCCACCACACCTGGTGTCGGTGGCCGGCTCGGCACATCTGGAGATGGGACTGGCACAGCATGTGGTGCTGGGCATCGGACCCCACTCCCTGCGCTTGCCTAAGTAGACACCTAGTCCACTGCGCTATCTCACTGGCCCTGGTCTTCATTACTTCTTACTTGTTTTCTTTGTCTTATAGTTCAAAGGAGTTGTTCCTTTTCTTCTGGAGCTCCAAACATTATGCTCTGTCACCAAGCTGTACTTGTGAGAGAACTGAAGCATAGATTGTGTGTGTAAGGGCTCTGATGTGCCCAGAGGCCCTTCTTGTATGCAATTCTCATTTAATTCTTGCACACACACCCTCTGGAGCAGGCATGTCCAAGTCATGCTCCACAAGACATTTCCTAAAGTGACAACAAACGTAAAACATAAGAAATATCTTTCATTTATATTATAATAACATATTGTATAATTTATGTGCAATTATTCTTCACTCATTGCACACCAGGGGGGCTGAAATGTTGGTCATTTCTGCTCTAAAGTAAAGTAAGTACACTGATTTTCAGAAGAGGGAGAAATACTTCTCATGCTGACAAAGGCTGCTGGACTCTGGGCCTGCGGTGAATATCAGTACTGGTCACCGGACACCAGACATTGATCATCATAGTCATCAATAATGTTGCTGTTGGCTGTGGAGATAGCTCAGCAGTCCAAGCACCTGCCTGACAAGCTCAAGGACCTGGGTTCCATCCCTCGTACCGCATGCTGTGCCAGCCCCAGAACCCTGGAAGCACTGTGCTGGCCACTAAAACTGGGTGTAACGGCACACAACTGTAATCCCAGCAGTTGGGAGACTGAGACAGGAGGATCACTATGAGTCTGAGCTGCATACCAAGACCCTGTGTCAAATGAATATTTTTTAAGTTAAAAAAAAATAACACTGCGATTACAATGACCTCTGTGCATCAAGCTCACAGCCATCCCAGCCCTTGGGGAGGTTGAGGCAGGAGGTTTGGAGGTTCAAGCCATGGCTGGGCAACACAGCAGCTTACTGAGATCCTGTCTCAACATCTTGGCTGTGGATATAGCTCAGTGTGAAGGTGCTGGGGTCAGTCTGCAGAGGGCCTCATGCTAGCTGTCCATACACTAGCTGGTAAGATTTCAACTGAATCAAGACCTGCTGTTATTTGGCTTCTGTGATAGATAAAAATCCTAGGGCTAGCAAATAGCTCAGCAGATTAAAGCACCTGCTTAGGCAGATACAAGGGCCAGGAGTTCAATCCCCAGGCCTGCTGTGCCGACCCCACCCCCAGGGTTACTGAGAAAGCAATTGAGACTGGGCTTGGTGGTGGATGCCTGTAATCCCAGCTCTTGGGAGGCTGTAAACGGGTGGATCACTACAAATATGATCTATGCAGTGAGACCCTGAACACCCTGTACACCCCCTAAAATACAGAAAAAAGAAAAAAAAATCCTGACAAGACTTACAAAACGGTGAATCCCCAAATACAAGGAGTAGGTACTCTGAACAGTAAGTAATATTGTAGATGTCTATCCAACTCCTATCAACTTACCATGCTTTGAGTCTCCTCTCTATATTTAGGAAAATATCCAAACTTTAAGTCATCACTATCCCAACATAAAATGCAAACCACAAATTTCCAGCCTCTTTTGCACCCTGGATTCAGGTACATGAAGTAGTTACTGCTAGTTAAGAACATCATCACAGTATCCTAAGATACCGACTCACAGGGAAGCAGGAAGAGGCTAACGCTATCTCATCTCGAGGACAAAATCTCCAACACCCACAAGTTAAAGGAAGGGATGCTTATTTTGACTAGAGTTACAGATGGAGAAATGCCATGGTGGAAAGCAAGGCCTGGCTCCAAGCAGAACTGCTCGTCATGGCCAGGAAGAAGAGAAAGAAGGGAGGAGGCAGGCAAGGATATGCACCCAACGCCCCCAGAGACTGCCTCTAATCAGCCCCGCCTCCTGTCAGCACACTCAGCTGCTGAACTCATCAGTAAATGAATCCACTAATAAATATAGCAACTCCATGATCTAATCATCTTCCAAAAGCCCTGCCGCTACGCACACGAGAATTGGAGGACAGTTTAGATCTAGCCCATAGCAGAGGCTCTAGGCAGACAGTCTACCTCTGCTCATGATAGGAAGGCAAAGAGGTGTCCAAATAGTAGGGATAACTGTTTCCCAGGAACTACACAGTGGTGTTTCTGACTACTGTAGATTTAATAAAAAGTTTCCCAGGAACTACACAGAGTAGTGTTTCTGATGTGAAAGCTGTAGAAGGAGCACCACCCTGCCTTAAGGAAGGATAGCTTGAGATACTTCTCAGTAAGAGGCTGCACTGTGAAACCATGTTCTTGAGTGAAATAAATTGAATATACATGTGTAAGTATTGCACTGTTTCTGTGGTGTGAAGTACTAAAATTGTAAACGAGGACCAAACGGGTAAATGAGGAGTGGAATAAGGGAGAAGGGAAGCAAAGAAGGGGAAAGTAAAAAGAATGAGAAGGGGCCAGGGAAATAGCTCAGTAGAATAACCACTTGCATGGCAAGCACAAGGGCCTGAGTCCAATCCCTGGTTCTGCAAAAAAAAAAAAATGAGAAAAAAAGGAAAAATGAAAACAAAGCTTTTACAAATGCAGAGGGAGCAAGCTGCACCAGCTCTGCCTCCAGGTGCACTGAGCCGGCAATGAAGCCTGGATGGGATGGTACATGCCTAAAATCTCAACACTAGGGAGGCAAAAAACAGGAGGATCACTACGAGTCCAAGCTGCATAGTGAGACCCTGCATACACACACACGAAAAGAAAAAAAATTGTAGAGGGGAAGAAGGGTTGAAGGGAGGGTAGGAAAATGGGGGAAAAAAGAAACAAGTCATATCACATACGGGGACAAATTCTTTTTTTATTTTCAATCTGATTTGTTTTTAATTAAGGATTATAGTCACATACAAATTTGTGTTCATGTTGTACCTTCCTCACTTTAGCCCCTCTAATGAACTGACAGAAAGCACCACTACCAGTACAATAGGAGTTTTAGTCTTTTGTTTTTGGATAGCTGTTTAAATACTACCATGAACAGTAACTCAGTCTGATCTAAAGAATCCAGAAGTCTAACTTGCTGTTATATCATGCTAACTCTTAAAAGGATCTGAATTTACAGATCAACTATAAAATGTGAGAAATGTCAAATATTCTTTATTTGGTATTATACAAACACCACACTAAAATGCCTTTCAATAAGTAAAAGGGAGCACTTTTTAGATATAGGGAATTCTAAGTAAATGGGCATAGTCAAGACTAAAAATATAGACACAGCTTTCTTGTCTTCAACCACTCCCTTTAACAGGCTAATAAACACAAACTGAAACAGGGGAGTCTTGCTTGGTTTTGAGACAATGAAAGATTCTCTCAGTATTGAAACATATTCACATAACCAGTTATATAAATCTAAATATAAAACCAACCTTCAGTAGTTTTGAGATGACATTTTCAATCTTTGTGAAAAGTTGAACATTACTAATCAAGTCCAACCATGTATTTAGAAGGGAAAACAGTGATAGTATTTACTGAACTGGAATTACTATCAAACTTTGAAAAAAAAGATATATATATTTAACTACAAGCCAATTTTATTTAAATCAGGACTGTCCAACAAAAATATTCTGTCAGCCACTCATGATCTGAATTCTGATGTATGAGATTAAATCATGGTACACATACAAAAGCCATGAGACATTTCTGTTCTGTAATAAATAAGGCAGTGACTATCACTCATTAGTAGCCTTTTTGAGGTAAGCTATTAAGTCTGCCCTTTCTCCCTTCTTCTTGATGCCAGCAAAGATCATTTTTGTTCCTGGGATGTACTTTTTGGGATTCTCCAAATACTCCATCAGTGTATCCTCTCCCCATGTGATCCCTTTGTTCTTGTCGGCATCTGTGTAAGAGAATCCAGCAGCCCGACCTGTCTTCTGCCCAAAGAGACCATGAAGATTTGGCCCAGTCTTGTGCTCGCCTCCCTTCTCAATGGTGTGGCACCGGGCACACTTCTGTACAAAAATTTTCTTGCCTTTCCCAACATCACCCATTTTTAAGCCTGGTGCAACTTCCGCGCCGAGTGGTCACTGCTCTTTCCTCTTTACCACAAGAAATGCTCCAGTTCAGAAACCTGACATCCCACTCTCTAGCCAGGGACAAATTCTTTATAATGAGTATGATCATTATATATGCCTAAAATTGACCAGTAAAATTTGATTAGAAAAGAAAAGCCAAAGGAAGTCGGAGGCTGGGGTGGCAGCAGTCTCCCATGAGGCCTGGGCCTTTGGTTTGGGTTAGTCCTCCTCATGGCTTCCCTGAAAGGTGGCTTTCCTGTCCACTCAACAATTTTGTAATTCACTCAATATTTTTTAAATAAAATGACTTTCTGTATTTCTATTCTTCTACTCTTTCTAAAATAAACTATTTTCCCATTCTATTCTTTCCTTTAAGTCTCTGACCTTTAGAAGACTTTGCCACAGATTGTTTACATCCATCACCAAACTCACAAGTTGACATCATACCCCTCATGTGAAAGTGCAGTCTTTAGGAAGTGACGGAGGCCTGCAGGATATGAGTAGTGCTGTCAGGAAGAGACTCTGGATGGCTGTCTTATCTCTTCTTCATGAGATGTTGCATGAACCAGGAAGTGTCCACTCACCACACCCAGTGCCTCCTGGGTCCATTGCATATAATTTCCATTGCAGAAATATGGGGGAAGAGGGTACTGGGGATCAAACTTGGGACCTTGAGCTTGCCAGGTGGGCAATTAGGCCTCTGAGCTATCTCCCCAGCCACTATAATTTCTATTGTACATAAACTACCTACTCTATGATGCTCGGTGACAGCGGCCCCCAAACAGACTATGACAATATCTATCTTACAGCCCCATTCAGGTTTTTTTAACAAGCCCCATCTTTAGGTTGCTTATTTATCTGTGTATATTCAGGTTTCCCTTCAGGCTAATTCATTTATTCCTCATCTGGTTTATAACTTTTTGTTAAATGATCATCGTCAGCAGGGCTGGTCATCCTGACAGACAACCATGTGCTCTAATTGTACAAAATCCCAATACAGCAGCTTGTCTGCTCCAGTTTCTGGGGTGCAAAGGCCTTAGGGCAGCAGCTCCTGCATCTCCTGGGCAGATATAAATATCAGTCCTACTCATGGTGAGGCCCAGCGGCACTAACATTTCCCCAACTCACAGCCTCAGACCAACACGAGCTTCCTTCCTCCCTCTGCACCATTTAATTTCTCCAATTCCTTCTTCACGGGTGAGGGGCCCCTGCCTGACCCCAATAAAATAGAACATTCCCTGTTAATCTGAATTTCAAACAAACAGCAAGTTGTTTTTTAATGTTAGATCCCATTTGACTAGTAGGATATTTTCATGCTAAATTTAAAAAAATTACTTACTGTCTGAAATTCAGATTTAACCAGGCATCTTGTATTTTTCTTAGCTAACTCTGACAATCCTAGTCATAGTGTCCTGCCTACACTGGGCCAGGGGCTATATGTTCCAGGCCTGTGGGTAGAATCATAGGTCCAACAACCTCAGCCACCTCTAGCTCTGAGTTCCCTTTTCCTGCTGAGTAAGAGTGACCCCCTTCACCTATGCAATACTAGTCATAAATACTTTAAATTGCTGCCACCTTTTACCTATACTTTTCTATTTTTTTATTTTGATTAATTTAAAGTCAGAGAGGGAAGTGGGAGAGAAGATTGCACGTGGCAGTCCATCTTCCATGTGGCCAGAAACATCACAACTGCTCACAGGGGTCTTCATCATCCAGCAGGACACCTACCCACCGGCCCACAAAAGCACAGCACACAAGAGTTAGCTTGGGCAAATAAACAGGAAGACAGACATCCTCCCGCTCAACCTGGGGAATGCTGCGGGCTCAGCAAAAGGAAGTGGGCTCAAAGGTGCTGTTTTCAAAGCCGCATCCCCAAGTTTGTTAAAATTTGACCTCAAACTCTTGGACCCCAAGAATTTCCTGTACATTCTTTGGGCATAAGAGAGGAGGTAAAATTCCAGCTTGCCGCATTTTATTTTCACTGAAAGATGAGACATTAGATGGGGAAGTTAAAATAGAAAATTATCAACTAGAAGGAATTGAAACATGTATATTTTAAAACCTTAAATTAGTCAGAATCTAGGAAATGGAAGACACGAGTCAGAGGATGAGAAAATAATGTGGTTTTGTATTGGGATGTTTCAGAGAAAGGCCCCTTTCAGGAAGGTTCTATTTAAAGTTCCCAGAACAGAAGAAGACTGTTTTGCTTTCAATTTAGACATGGAAAATCCCCTGGAACAAGAATTCCAAATATCTTCTCCGCACATTTTCTGATTCTTTTCTCCTCAATAATTCCCCACTCTCCCCATGGCTCACAAGGCTTCCCAGCAGGGCTTATTTTGGCCTAAACTCCACATGCGCCAAAAGTGTCAGATTCAAGCCTTTGATAGAATTTCACAATGGAGCCTTACTTTCTGATTGTATATTCTTCATGTGAAAAGCCTCAAATTAGGGCTGGTGAGATAGCTCAGAGAACTAAGCATCTGCTTAGGCAAACGCAGGAACCTAGGTTCAAGCCGCTGTATGTCATGCCTCACCAGCCCCACCCTGGTGCTGAGGCAGGGGAATCTACTGACAGTTCAAGGCCAGCCCAAACTGCATAGTGAGACCCTATCTCAAAAAAAAAAAAAAAAGACAAAAATGGAATCACATTCCACACATTTTTTGAGCTCGCTTTTTTCACTTAATCTACATAGTGTGAACAGTTTCTATCACATTATTTGCAGTATCATTTTAGTGACTTCAGATTCTACTTTACAACTATGAGAGCATTGAAAATAGGTTGCCCTCATATTGTAAGGAGCCCCTGGATTCTTATAATACCATGATAATTATTATTCCTGCAAGAAAATTATTCTTACAATCAGCCATGATTATCGCATCTTCAGGGTAAATTCCCCAAAGTGAGCTGGTAGGCTGAAGAGCAAGCAGCTGTCATAGGCTTAAGGGACACACCTAGCAAAAGGTTCACCCATCCCACCTGTAGTGTATGTGACTACCTATGTATGATCTGCATTAGGGAAAAAGGGTACCCATTTACTACCTGCTTAAAGGAAACAAATACAAATATGAACTATTAAGGGATTAGCCATAAAGCAAACATGGCTTGATTTATGAAAAGGATTTGTAATCTGGATCCTTTAAAAGCAAACCTCTCCTAGTACATTTACAACAACTTTCAATTTTACACATGATTTTAAATTTCTGTGGGAATATTCTATAAGAAGAAAAGGGACAAGAAAAAAGAACAGAAGGGAAAATGAAAATAACACTTGTCAATAAGGAGGAGAAGAGGAGTTGAAAGGAGGAGAGAGGAATGGAACAAAAAAGAAAGCTATACCAAGCGCAGGTACAAATTTCCTATGATGAGTGTGATCATTATGTACATCTAAAGTGTACCAATAAAATAAAAATTAAAAACAAACAAAAAGCACCAAAAGAAAAAGAAAATGAAGTGTTTATCCATTTGATTCTTTTCACGGAGAATGCCGCCTCTCAAAGGGCCCTTTCTCTTTCTGTCCTCATCCAGACCAAGAAGAGCTGTGACAGTACAGCACCATTATTCTGCCCTTAATCCTTCTCTCTCACATTCGGTTTCCCATCATGCACCGGGTAACTGCAGCAGCACTGACATGAGAAGTCTTCCCTGAAGACTGCACCCACACTCAGCCATCCCTTCCCTGAACTCCTATTATACTTATTGTCTGCACCACACAATTAGCACTTTATTATATACTGTCTTGTTCTCTAATTGTCTGTACCGCACAGTTTAGCACTTTATTACATTCTGACAGATTCTGTAACTGTGTCATGTATTTTTGTCTTATCTCTCCACCTAGATTACAAGCACAGGGTGGCAGGGACCCTGTCTGGTCCTGCTTTGTCACTCCCCACAGCACCAAACAGTACCAGGCACAAGGAAGCTGGTCGTCGATGAATGCTGAGGACCCCTGCTTGGTGGTGGGACCGTGGCTCGGGAGACTGGTCCTCAGCTCTCTGTGGACATTAAGTGGGTGAGCAATTGGAAGTGAGAGCAGGAAACAGATCAGCTACTAAGGCCTAAAAGAGCACCGTGGCCGTTCCAGATACTGCCCTCCACCCATCCGTTCTGCTGCTAGCAAGTCATGCCACCTCTCCCTACCTACGTTTTCCTATGTGTAATAGAACAAGGAAGCCAAATAGTATCACAGATAATACCATTTGTAAAGTCACATATTTTTCATTTAAAGATTCTAGATGATTCTCTAATTGAAGAGGCACTGCTATGTTAAAGGGAAAAAAAAAAGTTATGCTTTCCAGTTAGACAGACTTGTAGTCTTCAGCTACTTGGGTAGTAATCTCTAATCCTCTCTCTTTAAAACTAAATTCTGACTCCTCCTCTCTGAATTTATTCCAGCAACTGGGATTATTTGTGAGATTGCCACTGAGCACCCATAAGCCTACTAAAGCACTCTCATTTTTCCTAATTTATCTCTATCACACCTTGAAGAGTTAAGTATTATAATTAACATAATAAATATTATTAATGCCTCCATTTGTCCCATACACTCTTTGAACAGTGTCTGCTAGGCTGAGGTGCATGGGGTTGCTTTTCAGAATACACAGCAAATAAAGTCAAAACTGTGCAATCTTGAAGTCATTCACGCTTGGTGGTCTGTCATGTGGAATCCAATTTGTTTCTAATGAAAAATAAGAGAATATGCAATATCCAGCATTAGCAGCGCCCTGTCACTTTCCCTCTGCTATAAACATTTAGGCGAACTGAGCATTCAGTTAACCATAGTTCTCTGAATTTAAAGTGATAGAAATAAAACGTTCTGTCCCTGTGCATCATCTGCTTCTCCTACTTCTGATCATTGTGTTCTGCCATACTCTGTCCTTCGTGTTTTTGTCCTTGTTTTGTTGGTTTTATTTTTCTTTTCCAACTTGCAGGTGCACAACAAAATGGAAACAAGTCAAATAGCTGTCCAACATGTGAGTTTCTCAAAACAAGGTAATTACGCTTCTCCTGGAAATGCTGCTTTCACCCTGGATCTTCTCTACTGCTCCCATTTAAGTTGCTCAGAAATGTCTGAATGGCTGCCTTGAAAGACAAGGATCCTCTTCTGTGAACAGCCAAGCATGGTGGCATATGTTTATAGCCCCACCGCTCTGAGGGATGAAGTCAAGATTATCATAAGTTTAAGCCCTGCATGAGCAATTCAGCAAGATCCTGTCTCAACATAAAAAATAAAAATCGAGCTGGGGGTATATCTCAACATAAAGGTCCTGGGTTTAATCTCCAGTACCACAAAAGATAAATAAATAATTTTTTTCCCTCTGCAAGGGAGTCTTCTCTGCAGCACAATAAGATGTAGCTACTCAGACAGTTGTTCAGCAAGGAATTCTAAGAGGAAGGGTGCGAAGTATCACCATGCCATGCCTCCCACAAACAGTGGGGAGACTTGGAGTGAGGGGTACCTGTGCTAAGCAGATGGGGGCACAAGCCAGTGCAGTGTGGTTAGTATCTCTGGTGTAACAGCTATGCCTATTATCCTGGTGCACAGATAAAGGCTAGAAACGTACACAAGACTTACAGAAACACACACAGCACCTACATTCTGGTCACAAGGTTAAGCAAGGTGATGCCTATACTGGTAATAATGGAACTGAGTTCTGGCTGATAGAGAGACCAGGGCTCCAAGATAAGTAACAAAAGGAAAAAGTCAGGCATGCCAAGGGAGTCAGTTCAACCAGACTTCTCATTTCCTGGAAATGTAGAGCAGCTTAAGCGCTTGGTGGAAGATCGAGCAAGACAGAACCAATGCAAACGGCCCTGAGACTGGAGACAGGTTGATATCAGGTAGCTAGACAGAAATAGATTCTTTAGGGGGAGGCAATGTATCCCCTAAGCTGAACAACATGAAATTCTAGCTGCAAGCACATGGTTGCCTAGAATTCAAGGATGGAAGGGGGCTAGAAGAAGATGCAAATAAAGAATTAAGATATGATCATGGTTTGTGTCTAGCTAACCCCCAAAGCCTCATGTAGTCATGGGTGGACATCTAGAGTTTTCAATTGCTCTATGGTCCAATGCTGAGATTATGGATGTGAGTGCTACACCCACTGGGGTGAAAGCCTGCGTACACTATAAGGCAGGGGAAGAGGCTGGCTCTCTGCTGCTCCTCCTTTTTGTTCTTGCTGTGTTTGCTGTTTTCCACCACCATGAACTGCTGCCCTCTGCCATGTGCTGCCCTGCCTTGAAGCCAGCCAAGTTTGGACTGAAAGCCCCACAAACTGTGAGCTAAATAAACTTTTCCCCCTTTAACTTGAGTGTTGGATATTTTACTTTCACAGTGACAGAAAAGTAACTGAGGCAGATCTGTTATGTACATGTACTAAATATCCATAGGTAAACTGCTGCTGCTTCAAGTTCCTGCAGCTGCTTCAAGCTCCTGCAGTGCTGGCCCCCAAGTTTGCATCTATCACTGAAGATTTAAGGCATAGCTACTAGCTGACCTGAGGATCCCACAAGCTCTAAGGACGGCAACCACCTGAGCTTACCAAAGCTGAGCCAGTTGGCAAACATTTAAGCATTGCATTATCCTTCCAGAGCTAGTAAGGTGCATGCAGGTGCATTGCTACACACACCTCTTTTTTTTTTTTTTTTCTTTCAATACAAACGGGAGAATTGAAAAAATATCATTCTGCATTTTGCTCTTTGTGTCTACTTGGTCCATCTTTAAATGTAACCAAATATAGATGGCATGCTTCTCTTTTAGAAATAGCACAATTTAGTGTGTAACTAAGACACCTAACTTTACAATGGAGCACAAGAAGGAAAAGGGAGGCTTTGGAATAACACCTTGGAGTTTTCCATTTGACCCAAATGAACCTGACTGTTGTGGTCTGTGCCTCCTGATAGACAGATCTTCTAAGATGTAAAATTAGGATTGTTTGTGGTAATAACCTTTTCTTTTAGTTCAGTTTTCTCTGTAAAACTTTATAATTATTGCCTGCTAACATTCTACGATTATTCAAATAATAAAACAACCACAACTGGTAATAAATGACAGCCTTCTGGCTATACTTCATATTTCAAAGTGCTTGACAGCCAGATGAGGTTGTAATAGCTAAGCTCACTGATCCCACTGCAACACTGACGTAACCTTCTTTGTCTAGATTTTCAACAACTTAGGTTTAGAGGCCAGAACTAGAAAGATAAGTGGGCTAAGAAGACAGCTAATATTTTGGCGTTAGCCTTCCAAGGTCAACAAGGATCTGGCACAGGAAGAACGCTTTACTACAGGACCCTACAACCTCCTGAGCACGAAAACTGCCGGACCTCAGGGAAGAGGGATCAACATCTGTACCCTGTGCCAACAAAGGACAATAGCTGATGAGCAGAAAGTCTGCCATGCTTTCACAGAAAGCAACATGGTCAAGCAAGACTGAGACCCATCTGGCAGCTGACACTGACAGTACCACAGTAATAAAAGCTGGCTATTAAAAATGAACTCCAAGGCTAAGGAGATAGCTCAGTGGCATGAGACCAGCCTGGCAAGTGAAAAGTCCTGAGTTTGATCCCTGGTACCAAAAAAGAAAAAGGAACTCCAATCCCTGACCCCTTCTGGTAGTTTCCAGTAGACCAATAGCCAATCGCTGTTATAATACATTTAGGAAAAAAAAAAATACAGTGGAATCTATAAAAGCTCAGCATGAATCCTTAAATCCTGAGCTAGGGCTGGGATATAGCTCAGCAGATTAAGCCCCTTCTCGGTAAGCACAAGGCCCTGAGTTTCATCCCTGATACCAAAAAAGGAAAAATAAAAAAATAAATTCCCTAGCTAAAATTATCCTTCAAAACCACCAAACTCCATCTTCTTACAGGTAAAACTAGGAGGACTTAGGACAAAAAGTATCAGACTTATAGATAACCTCTATCAGTAGAGGGGGGTCTAAGGTCTAAGTGATTCCAATCATTATTCCAGTCCCGTAAGAGCAGTTTCTAAATGTGGCTCTTTCCAAAGCCTGCCTTTCCATTCCAGTGTTCATGCTTTGATTATACATGCTTTAATTTCTTGGAAAATATGTTTATTCTTGCCTAGACGCTACCAAACTCTGAGTGATCATGCAGAACAAATGATCTTGGAACCAACAACAAATGTGCCAGGGTCCTTTCACCAGCACCTGATAGATAAACCTTGTAAAGAAAGGCCAAGACTACTAAAGTGCAATATGACTTCTATCCAAACCCCATTAAATTAGCTGTCTAGAGAAGGCGCTTGGCTGCAGCTTCCCCTACAGCCCACCCTTCTCAGCTTAAAGCAGCTAAATGGAGACTATACCTCTCCTCCCCTGACTGCAGTGAGGGATACCTCTTCAGAGGAAAGAATATTATAGGCAGCTATATTGCCTCAAGGGAGTCAGTACCGAAGTTGGGACTACATGGAGACCATAGGTGGAGGTTCATCTGAAGAAGATTAAAGTTACAGTGGCCATATTTATATACTTCTCTAAGGAAAAAATAGAAGCTTGAGGTTGTTGGTATCACCCCTTTGAGATTTTCCATTATCTTGTTATCGGTGGGCCAGCCATCCTCTCCCACCCGCTAAGACTAAGACTAAGAGCCCTAAAACTAAAACAAAAGACAAGACTACAGATTGCAGGCCAAGGTTAATGATGTTGCACATATGTCCTTCCTACCACTGGATCAATACTACCTATTACTGTACCTTTAATCTTATTGGTCGATCGTAATTTTGACCCACATTGTGTCCACCTCATGATTTTGTTCTGTCGATCTTCCTTTGAAAAATGGGCTCTTTGGCAACCTGTTTGGTGTCCCTATTTGGGACACCACCACCACCACCACATATCTCTCAGGTACTATTCCTATTATTCATTCCCTTAAACCAATAAATTTTTCAACTCTTAAAAAATGTCACAATGGCCAGATTTACATACTCCCCTAAGGAACCTTGAGGTTCTATTGGTACCATGCTTGAGATTTCATGTATAAATAAACTGCTATCTCATTAGTGTGGGCCATCCTCTCCCACCCACTAAGACTGAAGACAAGACTAAGACTACTGATTATCAACCAAGGCTAATGACATCATCCCTGCACCCTTACTATGATTGGATCAATATTAGCTAAGTGGCTACACCTGCAATCTTTCGGTTAATTATAATTTGACCCATATCGTATCCACTACTCATGACTTTGCTCTATAAACTTTCTTGGAGAAGAGGGTGCATTGGCAACCCATGTAGGGCCTCTCCTATCTCTGAGGAGCTTTTCCTACATTCCCCAATCCTAGTCTCCAATAAATTTTCTTTTCTTTTTTTTTTTTTTTTTTTTTTTTTGCAGAACTGGGGATTGAACTCAGGTGCTTGCGCTTGCCAGGGAAGTGCTTATTCTACTGAGCTATCTCCTGGTCCCTGACATTGTTAAATTTTCCTGCTGTTAAAAAATAAGCAAGTAAACTAAACTTAAACAAGATTTTTAGGTATCCTCTACTTAACAAAAAGTTAAGAGCATTCAATGTACTTTTCTCATAACTACTTTGTATTCTCAGTATCCAAATAACCTGTATTTAGGGAAGAAAATTAATTTTCTATGTCAAATTTTCAATTTCTATGTATCATTTCATTATCTTAATATTAATAAAAGATTGGAGAATGTTTAAAATTAAACTGCATAGAATTTGGTGGAACGAAGATGGAAAATAGCAGCAGGAAATATTATCTTATATTTTCATAGATTCCTGATATTCCCAGAAACTTTCAGTCTGTAAAAGATTCATACAGGAGAAAGCCATTTCTGCTGTGACAGACTGCCACCTACTGGTGAACTTTTTAACAGACTAAAAAAATAGTATAAAATTACAGAATTTCACTAAACAAAATAATAGGAATTCAACAATGGTTATTATATTGCATAATGTTGTCTTCAAATCAGTTGCTTAGATTACCATATTAGAAAACTTGGCCAAAAAAGTTATAAGAAATTGAAAAGGAGGAAAAAAATGTAAGCATTTACTATTCCTTTCAATAGACCACAGAAATCCACACTGCACTGATAACACTGAGCTTCAGGATGATTTTAGGAGACGCCCTCTTTAGTCTTTGAGGTCTCTGGAGAACCTTCATGGTACTGCCACAGTAGAATACGACTTGCGTGCTTCCAGACCCTGCCGGCGTCTGCGTTCAGGCCGAGGAGCCGGAGCCCCGCTCTCAGCTGCGCATATCCACTCCGCATTCCATATCAGCTCAACTGCCTGTGAGGTGCAGGGACTTTGAGCATGACATGGAACAGAACAAAGCCCAGGTGCACGGGGGAGCTGCGGTGCGAGGAGGGGCAGGCAGGATGCCCCGGCGTAGCAGCATCTGAGGCAGGGCCTGTCTTAGGAAGGTCACTTTTAAGCAAAAATCAAGGATTCTGGAGAAATCAGCCAGATGTGTGGAGGGCTAGGCATGAGGAAAAGCCAGCACGCTGGCAAGGTCTTGGGGCCTCTGAGGAGCTGAACAGAGGCCATGATGCTGTTGGCCAGCTCCACAGACTCCAATTTTTAAATCTAAAATCACAAGAATTATAACCATGATAACCAAAAAATAAGAGGAGCCCATGCCTCTCTCAGCAGGTGGATGGATTGATACAATGTGGTCCATCCACGCAGGAGGCTGTCACTCGGCCATACAGAGGAATGGAATCTTGACTCATGCTATGTTACTGACAGACTTTGAAAACTATGCTGCATGAAAGAAGCCAGGCATGAAAGGCTCAGGCCTATGGCTCCACTGACCTGAGATGTCCAGAGCTGGCAAATCTGTGGCAACAGGAGGATGAGCAGTTGCTCTGCGGCAGGGATAGGAAGGGGAGAACAGAAAAGGGAAGGACTGCTAATAGCTGTGCTTCTCTCTGGAGGGGTGAAGAAAGTGTTACAAGTGATTGTGACCATTGTTGCCCAACTGGATAAAGATCTCTGAACTATAGTATACTTCAGATAGGCAAATAGCACAGTATATGAACTATATCTCAATAAAAGTTCTTGGGCTGGGGAGATGGCTCAGTGGAATAAGTGCTTCCCTCACAAGGGCAAGCGCCTGAGCTCAATCCAAAAAAAAAAAAAAAAAATGTATCTTTTTCTACAGTGTAGAGTCAAAGATTCCAGATTAAGAATGTCCAACCAGGCGTGGTGGCGCATGCCTGTAATCCCAGCACTTGGGAGGCTGAGGCAGGACGATTGTTGTGAATTCAAGACCAGCCTGAGCTACAAAGTGAGCCTAAGGCCAGCCTGAACTGCATAGTCCTTCTCAAAAGGACAAAAAAAAAAGAATGCCCAATACAGGGCTTGGGAGATAGCTCAGCAGTCTAAGTGCCTGCCTGGCAAGTGCAAAGTACACGAGTTCAGTTCCTGGTACCACATGCTGTACTGGCCCCAGAACCCTGGGCAGGCTATGCTGGCCCTGAAACATGCATAACAAAACCCTGTAACAAACTTTTTTCAAAAAGAATGCCATAGTACCAGCTGGGAGTGGTAGCGCATGCCTATAATCCTAGCAGTCAGGAGGCTGAGACAGGGGGATTGTCAGAAGTTAGAGGGAAGTCTGCACTACACAGTGAATTCAGGACTAACTTGAATGAACAGCGAGACCTGGCCTCAATAAAAAAGCAAAAAGAAAAAGAATGCCAAATACCAAAGTGCTTTTCTTTTGTTCAAGTATTTTTCCCTTCAGGGCCTCCCTCCTGAGGAACCCAGCAGCATGTGTCTCTTAGTGGCAAAACCAGCAGCACTACACTACCCTCAAAATGGTCCCTGCTGGGGACCTCAGCTGATGCACAGGACTTTTGTGCCATCAACACCGGTCTCCTAACTGACACTCATGTTCAAAATATAAACCCCAAAAGACAAGGGCCTTTGTCTCCAGGGCCACAAGCAGCCCAACTACTGTGCAGGATATGATCCCTCCTTGGCGACACAACAGCAGAACCTGTTTTCTCCACCAGCCCCACTGACACATGCACACGAGATGGCATCTCCAGAAGTGACTCTTGTACCTGTGACACACTCTTTGCCCAAAAGGAAGAAGTCTCCTTCAGGATCAATGGACAGGCTCCACTGGTCCACAACAGACAGCAACACTTCAAGACCCAAAGTGCATTCTTCCCTTTGTGTGGGCCCTTCTGGCAACAGCACGCCTATCAGAAATAAAGAGGATCTGTTGGGGAGACCGCCTCTCACTCACAGTCAGTTCCAGAGCCTGTGGTGGGATTCTACAGATAGCACATGTAGACACATAACCAATTTTAGTGTGTGTGTTCCCCATGCTCTTTCCTCCGCACTATTAGGGTTCACATTTGAATCATACCAAGTGAAGTCTAAAGTGGAACATCAATATGTATAGATTTATAAAAATCAAAAAAATGGCCAGGGAGATAGCTTGGCAGTCTAAGCACCTGCTTGGCAAGTGCAAGGACCTGGGTTTGACCCCTAGTACCACATGTCATGCCGGTCCATGCCAAGACAGCCACTGAAACCAGGCGTGGTGGTGCATGCCTGTAATCCCAGCATGGGGAGTTTGAGATAAGAGGAACACTATGAGTCCCAGCTGCGCAGCAAGACTGTGCACCAAATAAATAAATATTCTTTAAAAAAGGAGCATTGCAGGAAGAAATATCTCCTCTTGTTTCCTCATCCTGCAGTAAACAAGCACCATGATCTGCATTCTGGGATCAGGATACCTTTTTCAGCACCTCATGGAGGAGCCAGGAGCAAGAAACAAAGCCACCAGCTGGACCTGGTGTGTACATCTATAATCCCAGCACTTTGGGAGGCTGAGGCAGGAGGATCACCATGGGTCAGGGGTCAGCCCCAACGACATAGTGAGTTCAAGGCCAGCATGAATTGCATACCAAGATCCTGTCTCAAAACAAAGTAAAGCACAAAAGGCTAAACGACAGTGATTAAAAGACATTGGTTGACCATAGAAGAAATGGCAGAGTCCATAGTGCTCCCCAGAAAACGCTTAGAGGACTACAGCCCAGGACTCATACCCTCGCGGCCTCTTCACCCATCCAAGGCCCTCTGCGCTATTCCCTGCATGAAACTTAGGTTGGCTGTCATTCCCCCAGGTGGATTCTTGTGAAAGGCGCTCCTGCCTTATCGCGCATGCGTGCATGAGAGCACGTGCGTGCGAATACACGTGCACAGACACCGGTTTCATTTCCCTGTTATCACAACGAGCCCACAAGTCTATCGAAATCTTTAACCACATTTTAAAGATGGCCTCACCTCCACCTCATGGTACCCCTGGTGTAAGGCCTGGGTTCGTGAAGCGCACACTTTGAGACAGTGAGACTTCCTCCACGCTCTCTCCTTCCTTTCATCCTCTTTCTCCCACCTCCCCTCCCTCTGAAGTCAGTCCTGTGTGGCATCTCAAGACAGCCCCTCTTTCCTCCAGTTCCCTCCCCAGTAAGTCTCTTGCACATGTAAGCCCATATTAGAATTTGCATTTTAGCAAATGCTAACACCTTAATATGAGAAATTACTTCATACTATGTTATTTATGCAAGCAATAGTTTCTTTATGATTTATGGATATTGTTTAATAATCCATACTTTCTAGGTACAGAACTACTTAGTTTTACATATAGGAAAGTGTGGCTGAATTTTAAAAAACTGTTTTCATTACTTAGAAAATTTTTTCAGTAATTTCAAATACTCCTTTGTTGGGCATCTGAGAGGAATACACCCTTCTCAGATGAAGAAATATAAATGATAAATACATGCAAAACTGTTCAACATCATTGGTCATTCATGAGATGCAAATTAAAATAATACTGAGAATTCCATGCCACCCCAGAAATATCAACTATCATCAAAAACTCAACTGATAACAAATGCTGGAGCAGCTGTGGGGAAAAAGGAACCCTTCTCCACTGTTGGTGGGAGTGGAGACTGATACAACCACTATGGAATCCGTGTGGAGAGTCCTCAGAAAGCTAGGACTGAAGGTCCCATCTGACCCAGCTATTCCCCTTCTAGGTATCACCCCAGAAAAATTAAAAACAACAGGGTCAGGGAGATAGCTCAGTGGCGTAATTGCCTCCCTGACAAGTGCAAGATCCTGAGTGTGATCCCTGGCACCAAATACTTATCCATGTTTGCAGCAGCACAATTTTTAATTGCTACATCTTGGAAACTATCCAAATGTCCATCATCCAAGGAAGTATTTAAAAGTTATATATATATTACTCAGCCATAAAGGATAAACTGGAGACTTTTCTGGATAAGTGGGTGCAACTCAAGATCATACTCATAAGTGAAAAATCAGACTCAAATGTATAAACACCGTATTGTCTCCCAGTTTAAGAAACTGAATCAGTAAATAAAATCCAAAGTGTACAATAGATGCAATGAATTGATAAGAAAACATTTAAAAGGAAGGACAAACTATGATGGGGAAAGGAGAAAGAAAAAAAGAAAGTACACTTATACACAAGATAGTGAAGATCATTATACAGCTAGTTTCTCTTAATTCATTGAAAAGCGTTTGTATTAACACTGGACACAATATCATGCCTATCTTGTACTCTAAATAGCTACTAAGAAAACAACAATACACAGGGTATTCATTATTGTACTTCTTCTACAAAGCTGCTTTTGTTTGTTTCTTTTGTGGTGGGGGGTTACTGGGAATCTAGCTGAAGACCCAACTCTTACCAGGCAGGCACTGCACCACTGAGCTACACTACCAGCCTCTCTACCTGTTTTGAAATTCTTTTATTGTTATTTTTTCTCTTTGAGAGAGAGAGTAGCTTTGAAAAAAAATCATGTAGATATAATATTTGTGTTGAAATTATAAACAAAGGACAAAGGCTGATCCTAAATCTTTTTATTTTTCCCGGTACCATGGACTGAACTCAGGACCCTGCACTTTCCAGGTAAGCACTTATTCTATAGAGCTATCTCTCCGGCCCCAAGAAAGGAAACTTTTGACTAGTCACCAGTACCAATAAAACATGGATCAGAGATCCTCAACCTCTTCAAAAAAGTAAATCTTCCAAGTCAGGTAGCAGTTGCCCACTTCTAGGGACATCAAACCTCCTTGGGTTAGGTTTCTTAGGGTAATTCAAAGGCACATTTAGCTACCAAAGAGTTTGCTTTCCAAAATAACTGGCCCATCAACCACTTCTCCTTGTTCCCATTCCAAGATCTTTCCTGGGAATGAGGGTACTTTGCAGAAGACTTTCAAATAATTCATGATGAAGAGTCTTAAAAAGACCAATGGGGGTACAGGGACAGAAGAGAAACTGGGGTGAGAGTTCAAAGACCCAAGTCCCTTTTGAGGGTTGAAAAGTAGCCTCCATGTGGCTATGAGCAGCAATCAGTTTTCAAGCAGCTTTGTGGATTAAAGGTTGTGGTTTCAACGCCTGCCTGTGTCCAGGCAGCGGCACCCCTCCTAGAGCAGGTGGCCAGGCCTGCCC